>PVJC01001551.1:0-91749 GCA_004026665.1 Murina feae
CGCGCCTCCGTACCTCTGTACTTTGCTTCCGCTGCTCCTCTGAGTCTCAGACTCTTCTCTAGGCAAGCTTTTATTCACAGAAACCACAAACGTAATCAGGGCCTTGACGCGCAGGTGTCAGGAAGTAGAAAACTTGGTGTTGTCTCTGAGTACCCATCCTTGAAACAGATTTGAAAATTTCCCACTGACTTTTAACTCGTTATTGGTTATCTCGCTGGTGGCCTTGAAAACAACACAGTTCTATTCAATTAAAAAATACATCTGACATGGCATGAGAGTATGGGCGTATCTAGTCTCTGGTCTACAAGGTCAGACAGCTAAGTTTATTTTCCTCATTATTCAAGCAGGCTAGAGCAGGCTAGAGAGCAAAGTTACATTTAACTCATCACACTACCAGGAAACATATTGGCCCCCAAAGGTCCGAGGCACCAATCCAACAACAACAGGAATCCCCAATTTGGGGGATGGTAAAGACCATCCATGAGCAAAGTATTGCCTTGATGCAGCAGTTGGGAGCAAACAGTGGCTAAAAGCCAGGAAAGACTTGACCAACTCCTGGTAATAAGATAGTAGAGGGCTTTTTTCGCTCTCATTGTTCTCTAATTGATCAATTATGGATTGTTTATTACCTCCTAGAATGAGAATAAATGTGTGTATGGACAAGCAACAAGTGGTTCACAGGTTTTTGGTTGCCTCATCAGAATGACACTTTTGAACTGGCTCTTTTTAAAAATATATATTTTATTGATCTTCACAGAGAGGAAGGAAGAGAGATAGAGAGCTAGAAACATCGATGAGGGAGAAACATCAATCAGCTGCCTCCTGCACATCCCCCACTAGGGATGTGCCTGCAACCAAGGTACTTGCCCTTGACTGGAATTGAACCCGGGACCCTTCAGTCCGCAGGTCGATGCTCTATCCACTGAGCCAAATCAGTCTATGGCTCTTTTTTTTTAAATGTCTTTTTAAAGATATGTTTTTACTTATTTCAGAAAGAGGAAGGGAGAGGAAGAGAGACATAGAAACATCAATGATGAGAGAGAATCATTGATTGTCTACCTCATGCATGCTCCCTACTGGGGATTTAGCCTGCAACTTGGGCATGTGCTCTGACTGGAATCAAATCTTGACCTCCTGATTCATGAGTTAATGTTTAACCACTAAGCAACACAGGCTGGGCTGAACTGGTTTTTTTGTTGTAACCAAAGCCAAAAATCTAAATTAAAGAGCATTCTCAGGCATAATAATTGGCATTTGGCTTAAATAGGACAAACGTATTCACAAAAGTTTACCTGGTATGTTTATCACAGCAATGTTTGTAAAGGAAACAAGGTTTCAATCAATCAGGACTGTTTAAATAACTTACAATATATACAGAAAATATCTCTCTATATAAAAGCCTAAGCGACCATTTAACCAGTAGCTATGACATGCACTGACCACCAGAGGGCAGACACTCAATGCACAGGCATGGAAACACAGAACAGACTGATGAATCTCAGAGAGGAGGGAGAAAGGGAAGGGCAGGGAGAGTTTAAACCAAAGATATTACATGCATACTAGAGGCCTGGTGCATGGGCTCATGCATCTGTGGGATCCCTTGGCCTGGCCTGTGGGGATCGAGCCGAGTCCGTGCACTGGGCCTCCGACATCTCCCGAGGGGTCTTGGATTATGAGCGGGTGCAGGCCAGGCTGAGAGACCCCACCAGTGCACGAGTCCATGCACTGGGCCTCTAGTAATACATAACATGAAGTCAAAATTTTAAAAGGAGACATATTGTTTGAGGTTTTATAAAAAGACCTTCAGGATATGTGTAATGTGAAAAAAAAAGCAGTGTGCGGTTCAGTTAGCACAATATAATCCCTTTTCTGTTTAAAAAGTTTATAAGTAGACAAATTTTATAGGGTCACTTCCCATCAAAAAGATTCCATGAACTCAAGAGAAAATACCCTCTTCACTCTGAACAGAAAAAATAGTAGATAATATATGCCAAGTATGTATTAAAAAGACAATCCATGAGAAAACAAAAACAAAATCAGGCTCTCCTTGAAATGTGATGGCCAAGAGCTGAAGCCACAGAGGCAATTGTCATGTTGCATGCCAGGTGATGTTGTGACTCTAACTGGGGTCTAGCCATTAAGAGCTCCTGGCCTGGAGGGACTGCAGAGCGGAGAGGACCATGCGAGCCAGCCCTCTAGGCTACCATGCTGAACTGGACTACATCTGCAGCTGGCTGGACAGGATCACCAGATCATCCCTGGATCAGATCCCTGTACGTTCAATGTCAACTCTGTTTCTGGACTGCGAGACAGTCACAGAACCACCCAGCATGGCAGGATGCAGAAGTTAGAAAGGGAAACCTACCACTCCAAAGTGGACTGGCATATTAGCACCCGTTACAACCTTTTCCTAATGAACCTGCTCCAGGCAGGAGCTGGAGTGCTAAAACCATATCTTCCCAAGTTCCTTACAGCTAGTGTTCCTTTGTCAATTAAATGCACACCAGAGAAACCTGAATAGGCTTTAAGTTGAGGGGGGGGGGGGCGGGATGGAGCGGGGAGGACTCCCAGTGGAAGGGGTCAGTGAATAATTGTGGTAGCAGGGGCGGGGACTGCAGTTAACAGCTTCCTGTGCTTGGAAGCTTGTTGGTTGTTGCCTGATACCAACAAACTTGTATAATTCTGGAGGCTGGGAGCTCTTCCTAAAAGTTCTACCTAAAACAGTGTTCCCAGCTGAGTTTCTATTGGCATCTAGGGAAGTGACCGAACTCAAAGGGTTCGCCACTTGGGGTGCTTTATTCATGAGACCTGGTTGTTGCAAGGTAGCTTTATTTACTTGCAGCAAGTGAAGGAGATAGGGGATTCACATCCAAAGCTCTCCCTCCCCAAAGGCAGGCTTAGCCATTGCTTATATACACACTATTTGGTCAATTGCATGTTTATTTCCTTCTTTGCAGTTGACTATACTCATCAGTTGGGTTCCTGTCAAGCTTATCCTGTATACCAGGGGTGGGGAACTTCCAAGCCCCAAGGGCCATATAAGGCCGGCGATATCATTTGGTCTGGCATCAGGGGTGAGTTAATGAAATGTTTGATCAAATATAGCAGGTTAATTTTTAAATTGATAATTATTTATAGCCTGAAAATCCTATATAAAAAACCCTAATATGCAAATCGACCGAAAAGTGGAACTACTGGTTGCTATGACGTGCACTGACCACCAGGGGGCAGACGCTTAACACAGGAGCTGCCCCCTAGTGGTCAGTGTGCTCCCAAAGGGGGAGTGCTGATTAGCCAGAAGCCAGGTTCACTGCTGGCGAGTGCAGTGGCGGTGGTGGGAGCTTCTCCTGTCTCCGCTGCAGCTCTAAGGACCCTTCAGGGGATGTCCACCAAGGGGTCCCAGACTGCAAGGGGGCACAGGCTGGGCTGAGGGACTCTGCCCACCCTACCCCCCAGTGCATGAATGTTGTGCACCAGGCCTCTATTGATGTTATAAATATCCAAATGGCCCGTGGGAGAAAAAAGGCTCCCCACCCCTGCTGTATACAGTTGGTCTGAAACATATTGTACTCTATTGTTTTTTTGCCATCATTAAGAAATTTACTTTTTTTTAAAAATCTTATTTTTTTATTGATTTCAGGAAGGAAGGGATGGGGAGAGAGAGAGAAACATCAATGATGAGAGAGAGAATCATCGATCGACTGCCTCCTGCTCGCCCACCACTGGGGATCGAGCCCCCAACCTGGGACATGTGCCCTGACCAGGAATCAAACTGTGATCTAGTTCACAGGTGAACGCTCCACCACTGAGCCACATTGGTTGGGCAAGAAATTTACTTTCTTATAAAAATCCAAATGCTGGCCCTGGCTGGTTTGGCTCAGTGGATAGAGCGTCGGCCTGCGGACTGAAAGGTCCTGGGTTCGATTCTGGTCAAAGGCACGAACTTTGGTTGCGGGCACCTCTCCAGTGGGAGGTGTGCCAGGGGCAGCTGATCGATGTTTCTCTCTCATCGATGTTTCTAACTCTCTATCCCTCTCCCTTCCTCTCTGTAAAAAATCAATAAAATATATATATTTTTAAAAATCCAAATGCTGGCATTGCCCAGAAAAATGTAACAGGTTTACTTAGTTATCTATTATTTAATTACTTATTTATGAGAGATAGGGAGAGAAACATCAGTTTGCTGTTCCACTTATTTATGCATTCATTGGTTGATTCTTGTATGTGCCCTGATCAGGGATCGAACCCTGGTGTATCAGGACAATACTCTAATCAAATGATCTACCCAGCAGGTGCCAGCAGGTTTATTTATAATTGTTATAAAGCTGAACTGCTGAAACTTGTTCACCGAAACATTTTGACTTGTATTAAAGCTTTATGTCACACATTTATATTTTAAAAATTCATACACAGAAGGAAATGGAAACATTTCCAATACCTGATTTCTGTAAAAAAAAAAAAAAAAGTAACGTTCAGAACTACCAATAACAGGAAGAAGATCTTTTTTTTTTGGAAAATGAGATAGTGTCTGGGGTCTCAAGATTGTAATATCACCTCTTCCCTGGGTCCCCAGACGGCTGACCTGCTCAGCAGGTTTTGGACTTGTCAGCCAAAGTTTATTTTTCACAATTCTGGAGGCTGAAAGTCCAAGATCAAGGTTCCGGAAGATTTGGTATCTAGTGAGGGCCTGCTTCTTGGTGTGCTGATAGCTGTCTTTTATGGTCCATCCATGGTCGCAAAAGGATGAAGCAGCCCTAACCAGTTTGGACTGCAGACTGAAAGGTCCCAGGCCAACAAGGGAGCAAAGGGGGAAGGTGCTGTCGTATTTGAATCTTTTCCCCATATGATCCAGGACACCCAGCCATGGTTTTTATGCAGAAATCACTTACTGAGTGGCCAGATGTATCTAGGACTTGGAAGGACAGGTATGATCTGGGCAGGAAGTGGCCATGCATAAAGGGTGAGCCTCGTGGGTGAAGCACAGCAATCCCAGAGGGGACGGGATGCTGGTCGGTGACCCATGGTTGCTCAAGCACAGTGATGTTTGCCATGTGGCCAAGTAGAACCTCACCTCCCTGGGAGGGACAGCAGATGGGGAGGAAGTCCTGACATGGCCCTCTGCATCTGCTCTCTGGGGACAAGGCACCACAGAAAAGCCACTGGTCATGGCAGGGAGAGCACACTTACTTGCAACCTCTTTGCCCCCGAAACCCACTGCCCATTACGCACTGGGACAAACCTTAAGATGAGCAGATCACCAGAGGTCTGTACAACCCACACTTTCCTTCCTTCACAGGCTGTGGCTCCTCCACCACTTGTCCCATTTTGGAAACGGGAACTCAAAACTGAAAGTGAAGACTGAGACGACTGCAGGCTCCAGTTCTTCAAGTCAGAATGAAACAGGTCAGGGGAAGAGTCAGTGATGCCACAGGGCGGCTCACGCAAGACACCGCTTTACCTGGCCTCTTCTCTTGAACCGCTAATACCCACATTTAGCCGTGGCACCTCCTACTGCCCTTACACATCCTCCTCCTCTCAGCCCTCTAACTTCTGGCTCCCCAGGACTTTGCCTAGAGAAGATGGGCTGAGAAGGCCTCCTCCATATCTCACACAGGGGGGCGAGGGGAAGGGCGGGGGGCTGAGAGGCAAAGGACAGGCCCAGCGTGCCTGGTTTAACATCTTGACTCACACGCCACAATTCAGACTCAACCCACCCAAAGGAAGGTTCTGGGTGGTGTGGCCTCCCTGCACTTGTCTCCCTTCCAGCTCACACCTTAGCAGTGTATCATTCTGTTCCTAAATGTCCTGGCTGCCCGTGGCTGTGACAGCACTGACTGCTTCACCCTGCTGCTCCCACAGCTGGGCAAGCACCCAGGTCAGCCCACTCCACTGCCAGTCAGAAGACTCCCCAAAACCATAGGGCCTGTGCCCAGGCTGAGCGGGGGCCACTCCCCAAGGAGGGGACACAGCTTAGAAGCGTCTCATCTTGCCTATGGATAAAGAGAGCAAGCTTTCTCACTTTGACCTGCCCCACTCCCAGAGGAGAGGAGGGGAGCTAATGAGCTGCTACTCAGAAATTGAGCTACATGATTAGACTCTGACACAAGAAAATGCATGATGGCACCTGCTCAGAGTCAGTGATCTCAAAACCGCCCTTGCAGATGTATGCTCTTTATGAAGGGACAAGGTACCAGTAAATTACTTTTTAAAAAATAACAAATGAGTCATGCCTTTTTAAAAATTGATTTCAGAGAGAGAGGGAGAGAGAAAGAAGGAGAGAGAAATCATCAATGATGAGAGAGAATCATTGATCGGCTTCTCCTGCATGACCTCTACTAGGGATCGAGCCCAAAACCCAAGCATGTGCCCTGACCAGGAATCAAACTGTGACCTCCTGGTTCATAGGTTGATGCTGAACTGCTGAGCCACACCAGTCAAGCACTATGTTCCTTAATTTATATGAGCACTTTAATTTCTTTAAGTCAAATAAACAAGGTTCTTTTTATCCAGTTCTGAAGAATGTACCACAAAAGGCCCCATTCAGGGATCAAATCTGAGTTTCCCATAGCCAGCACATTTACATGTAAGACAAATAAGGCAAACACATATGTCCACACAAAGATCAAAATCCACCTCCTGCAGGACAGACAGACAACCAGACCAGAGATTGTTACTCAAGGATAGATTGGATTGCCCCACAGGTGCTCCTCAACCCTCCAGAGTTAGACCTAATTCAGGCCCTGAATCCTGCCCAACCAACCAGAAACCAAACACACACCAGAACTGAAGCTATCTTTCCGACAACCCTATACCCAAAACGGGAATAGAAACACTAATTAAAGTGATCACTGGGACCTGACCTACCTGTCTCCCTTCCAAAGCATTGAGTGAAACAGGTCCACTTTGCTGTGGAGGCAGGCCAGACAGCAAGAATCTCCCATAGAAGAGATCCATGGTCCAGTGGAGACACAGGTGAGGAGTGCTGCTGCAGACTTCTTGACAAGCATCCCCACCACGCCAAGAAGGAGCTCTTTTAAGAGTCCATCCAGACCTAACCGGTTTGGCTCAGTGGATAGAGCATCGGCCTGCGGACTCAAGGGTCCCAGGTTCAATTCCAGTCAAGGACATGAACCTTGGTTGTGGGCACATCCCCAGTAGAGAGTGTGCAGGAAGCAGCTGATCGATGTTTCTAACTCTCTATCCCTCTCCTTTCCTCTCTGTAAAAAATCAATAAAATAATTAAAAAAACAACAACAACAAAAAAAAAAGTAAGTGCCATCCAAAAAGAAAGGGAAAAAAAGAGTCCCATCTGAGTGACCAAACTCAAGAGGTTTGTTGCTTGGAGTGCTCTATTCAAAAGCAAGAACTAATTGTTGCAAGGTAGTTCTTATTTACTTGCAGCAAGTGAAAAAGACAGGATGCATAGCCTAAGCTCTGCCTCTGGGACTAGAGGCTTAGCCATTGCTTGTAGACACTATTTGAGCAATTACATGTTGATTTCATCTCGGCAGTTTGCTACACTTATCAGAGTGAAGCTTATACAATTGTAGTTGGTCTGAAAAATATTGTGCAACATTTTAACATTTAGCAAGAATAGCATCTAGTAAGAATGGCCCAGATAAATGATTTTCAACCGTCTCCAAACATTTTTAATGCAATACTAGAGGCACTGACCTCTTTTCCCTTAGATTGTCACATTTTTAAAATGACAACTGCCTACACAATGACAGCGTCTGGTGTAAATGAATCAAAATTATACCTACTGCCCTAACCGGTTTGGCTTAGTGGATAGAGCATCCGCCTGTGGACTGAAGGGTCCCAGGTTCGATTCCGGTCAAAGGCATGTACCTTGGTTGCGGGCACATCCCTACTGGGGACTGTGCAGGAAGCAGCTGATCGATGTCCCTAACTCTCTATCCCTCTTCCTTCCTCTCTGTAAAAAATCAATAAAATATATTTTTTAAAAATTATACTTATGTTTTTGTCAGCAAAAAATATACTTTTTGGTGTGCTGTAGAATTTTAGTAATTGGTTTATGTGTGACATGAGATTTAAAAAAAAAAAAAAAAGGTTGAAAATGCCCAGCCTGCCTGGCTCAGTGGGTGAGCATTGACCTCTGAACCAGGAGGTCAAGGTTGGATTCCTTGGCTGGATCCCTCGTGGGGGGTGTGCAGGAGGCAGCCAATCCGTGTTTCTCTTTCATCATTGATGTTTTTTATCTCTCTTTCCCTCTCCCTTCCCCTCAGAAATCAATAAAACAATACTTTGAGAAATGGTTGAAAACCGCTGGCCCAGACCCTTGAGACCCTTGTCCCGCCGAACAGAAGGGCAAGTCTTTCCTACATAGCTCGTTCTGGTCATTGTAGGACAGTTAGCCCCTGCATTGCCTGTGGCTTTGCCAGTCACTGTGGTCAACAAAAATGCCCCCACGTGCTCCCCAAAGCGTATGGAAGGTACTATCACCCATGCAAACACCAACCTCCCAACCACACTGGAAGCGACCTAATACCCAGCAATCACCCTCCTAGAGTGGTTTCCGTCGTCTGCAATGAACCCTAATCAAGACACACACACACGCACGCACACACACACACACACACACACACACACACACGACTCTCACAAAAGACAAACCGGCAAACTAAGATGTCAAAGCTCAGGATGAAAGTTAACACCCATCAACGGTGAGAAAGAGGCTCCTGGCGAGTAGGGCAGAGAATCGGGTTGGGCGCAGGCGGCTGAGATGCCCGCAACCGTTCAGAGGTGGGCTGGGGTGGGGCGTGCAGGGAGAGGGACCTCGGGGCGCCGGCCTCGGGCCCCCGCAATGTCCTCGGCTCCCAGCAGAAGGCGCCCGCATTCCCCGCGCGCAGCCCCAGCCTTCGCCGCAACGAGCCCGAAGCGGAGCCGCGCGGCGCCGGGGTCTGAAGCGCCGGGCGGCGGCCCAAGCCCCCCCCCGAGCGAGGGGACCAGGGGAGCCCTGGCTTTGTTCCCTGGTGCTGGTATCTCTCCTAAAGGCCGCCCGCCGCCCTGGCAGGAGCCGCCCAGAACCACCCCGCACCGTAATCTACGAAGCCCAGGGAGCCGGGAGGCGGGAGCGCTCGGCGCGCGGGGGAGGCAGGAGGACCCCCACGCCCTGGCTCAGCCCGGCGCTCCCATCTGGCCGCCTCCAGCCTCATGAGGACCCCCGGCCGGGGCGCAGAGCCTGGCGCAGCCCGGATCGACCCTTGCCGCGGCCTTGGAGCTTAGACAGGTCAGTGCCCTGGCCGGGGAGGGCCGAGCTCAAGGTGGGAGGAGGCGCACTCGCGCGTCCACTCGGATCCCCACGAGGCCGCTCACCAGGTCACCTCCGCCGGGGGCACCCAATAGCGCGGGCGTGATTCTGCGTTTTTCATGGCAGACAAGGTGTGGAGCCGCCCTTGGTAGCACACGCAGGGCCAGGTGACCCAAGAGTGGGGGGATGCTCGGGCTCGGGGTGGGGGGGCCGACGAGCTTGGGGGCCCCCGCTGCCCTAATAAAGCGGGGCTCTTGTACTTATGCGCGGCCGCGTGGAACCCTCCGCATCCAATGGTCCCTCGCATCAGGATGCTGGGCCTCTGGTGTTGGAGGAGACGGAGATGCGGAGAGGGCGAGAGGCCGGGAGACACAAGGCCGGGGGAGCGAGGGGAGGGCTAGGGGTTGGCGATGCGCTGTACAGATCCCAGCGCGCACACGGTGCAGCGCGCCCTAGGACGCGGGGCGGGGGTGTCAGGGTCTGCCCACACCTTTCCGCCGCTCCTTTCTCACCCTCCCACCCCCGACTGCCCACCCAGGATGCGACTGGGCCGCAGGGCCCTCTGTGTGCTGGTCCTGCTGCTCGTTGGTGCCTCGCTGGGGCTCCTGTACGCCAGGACGCGGGATGCCGCGGACCTCCGGATACCATTATCGCTGTGGGCGCCCCTGCAGGCCCCCTCTAGGCCCGAGCTGCCGGACCTAGCGCCTGAGCCCCGCTATGCCCACATTTCCGTCAGGATCAAGGAGCAAGTGGTGGGGTGAGTGCCAGGAGTGGTGGCCACTGTGCGTGGCTCACTTTGGGAGGAGGGAGGCGCTTTCGTTTTCTCCACTGCTGAGCTCTGATGCCTGGGTTTCCCTAGCTGGTTGGCTGGTCGTGGGGGTGAGGTGGGAGGTGGAGGAGGCTGTGGAGTCTTGGCCTGGGGGGAAATCGGCCCTCCCTGAACCTTGTCGTGGTGATGGGGAAGGGAGGGTGTGCAGTCAGGGGATGTCCCTGAAACTTTTTATGATGTCCACATAACGGACTCCCCGATGGGGCCCTGAACGGTGGGTGGAAAACCCTGCAATCTTAGCAGTTTGGCCCTGTTCTGCACCTCTGTGAAGTTCTGATTTAGGAATAGTTCATCATATTTAGGGTCCCCCCGCTCCCAGGGACTATTTGGAGAGCAATGGTAGGGGGACGGATGTTGGCTGGGCAGGGTTGAAGGGCACTGTGTGAATGTTTTGTGGGGTGAATGGAGCCCTATGGCTGGGCTCTGATGACCCCGCCCCCCTGCTCCAGGCTGCTGTCTGGTAACAACTGCAGTTGTGAGTCCAGCGCCAGGAGCCTTCGCCTCCCCTTCCAGAGGCAGGTCCAAGCCACCGACTTCACCAAGGCCTTTGACCCTGAGGAGCTGAAGGCTGCCTCTGCCTCGAGGGAGCAGGAGTTCCAGGCCTTCCTGTCAAGGTACCAGCATGAGAGGAAAGCATGACTGTGCTGGTGGAGAGCAGTAGGCGGCCTGGGGGTGCTGGGACAGGAGGGAGAGCCCCTCTCCTCCTGACTCCCTCTGTTCTTCCCCTCCTCCACTGACAGGAGCCAATCTGCTGCTGACCAGCTGCTCATTGCCCCTGCCAACTGCCCCCTGCAATATCCCGTGCAGGGTGTGGAGGTACAGCCCCTCAGGAGCATCTTGGTGCCAGGTGGGGAGAAAGGTCCTAGGGGTGACCTAAGCCACCGTAGGAGTGGCAGAGCCTGAGCCTGGGTGGGGAAGGGTGAGGGAAGATTGGGATTTGGGGTGAAGGGCTTCTGATGAAACAGGGACTTGAGGTCGGCACGGGCTCATGAGGCGGGAGATGGGACGAAGGGACTCTTGGTGGTCAGGAATTGCAGAAGACTGTAACTAGAGAAGTCTGGAGAAAAGAATCTATTCTTTGCAGACTGACCAAGGGTAGGGCAGGCCATAGAAGAGCTATGCTTTGATGCGAAGGAGTTAAACAATTACTCTAGGCTCCTTCGGCCATTGTGCCCCGCTGCCTCAACAAGAGGTAGGAGTAAGAAGTTCTGTGCTGTGAAAAAGGGAAGAGAAAGTGAACAAAGCTGTCTGTAATTCTCATCCTCATTCTTCCTCCCAGGGCTGAGCCTGCAGGCTGCTTCTGGTCAGGAGGTGTACCAGGTGAGAAGAAAAGGAGGGTGGGGAGGCCAAGTGTGCATCAAGGATGCTGGGATGGCCCTAGCTGGTTTGGCTCAGTGGATAGAGCGTCGGCCTGCAGACTGAAGGATCCTGGGTTTAACTCTGGTCTAGGGCTCATGCTTGGGTTATGGGCTCAATTCCCAATAGGCATTCAGGAGGTAGCCAATCGATGATTCTCTCTTATCATTGATGTTTCTCTCTCTCTCTCCCTCTCCCAAATCAATAAAAATATACATATTTTTTAAAAAAGGATGCTGGGCCCTGACCAGTTTGGCTCAGTGGATATAGCATCCGCCTGGGGACTGAAAGGTTCCGGGTTCAATTCCCGTCAAGGGCATGTACCTTGGTTGCAAGTGCATTCCCAGTAGGAGGTGTGCAAGAGGCAGCTGATCCATGTTTCTCTCCCATCGATGTTTCTAACTCTGTGTCCCTCTCCCTTCCTCTCTGTAAAAAATCAATTAAAAATATTTTTTTTTTAAAAAAAAGGATGCTGGGAGGGAAACAGGGGTGCCACAAGAGGGATGGAGGAATCAGGACGGCAAGAGGTGGATCTGGGAGCTAACGCTGCCCCTGTCCAATTCTTTCTCCCAGGTGAACCTGACTGCCTCCTTGGGCACATGGGACGTGGCAGGGGAAGTGGCTGGAGTGACTCTCACAGGGGAAGGGCAACCAAATCTCACCCTCACCAGCTCAGGACTGGACCAACTCAATCGGCAGCTGCAACTGGTCACTTACAGCAGCCGAAGCTACCAGGCAAACACAGCGGACACAGGTGCGAGGCGCTGGGTGGAGGAAGGGGCAGTCTGGGTGAACAGAGAGAACCCAGAGAGGCTGGGTCAGGCAAGTGGCAGAGAGTGTGGGAGATACTCGGGCAATGGCCAGAGCTGCCCAGCCACACAATGGGCATTTCAGCTAGGCCAGCAGGGGCAGGGAGGGAGAGAAGAGGCCTTTGTTCCTCTGGGGCCAGAGCAGGCCAGAGGGAAATCTGAGCTTTGGGTGTGTCCCCTCCCCAGGCCAACCATGGGGGCCCCAGGAAGTGACCTGCCCCAGGAGCCAGAAGACTCAAGCTCTATTCCCAGCCTACCACTTACTACAGGGCAAAGGGCTGTAGCTCCCAAAGCTCCCACTTCAAGCAAAGGGACCTCCCAGCCAAGGCTTGCTGCACCCAGCCTGCTCTCACTTAGGACCTTTACCCTTGCTGTTTGTTCCCTCTGCCCAGAACGCTCTTCCCCCAGATTTTTGCATGGCTGGTTCCTCCTTGTCATCTGGATCTCAGCTCAAATGTCTCCTCTTCACTATCACATTACTTGTCTTATTTCCTATTCAATATTTTCCAGTATCTGAACTTTTCTTATTTACTCAACCTGAAAGCAGACTAACTAGGTTTCTAGCCCAGCTTTGCTGCTTAAATGGTTGTCTACATGTGGCAGATTATTTAATTTCTCTGTGCCTTCTTTTTTCTGTAGTAGGAATCTACTTCATACTGTGAAGATTAAATGAGTCCATATTTAAATTACCACTTAAGGTAATTTAAAAAGTGCCTGGCGCATAGTAAATGTTGGCTTTACATTAAATGTTTCCTCCTCTTTCTCCCATTCTAACGGAATGTAAGTGCCTTGAGGGGTAAGAACATTGCGTTCCTGTCCGCCAGGGCTTAGAAAGGTGATACACAGAATACACACTTAAATATTTACTTACTAAAAATAGAATGCTGTGCCACTTTTCATGCCTTTCTTCCCAGTTCGGTTTTCCACGGAGGGACATGAAGTGGCCTTCACCATTCACATAAGACATCTCCCCAACCCTCGGCTGTACCCACCTGGGTCTCTACCACAGGGAGGTGAGGCTTGTGCTTGCAGGGATGTGGTGCAGCCCCGGTGGGGAACAGGTTGGGAGTGGACTGCCTGGGAGAAGATGGATGTCTTTTTGCTCCTCACTATCCACTCTCCTTGTCTGCACCTAACTCTGCCTCTCACTCCCAGCCCAGTACAACATTAGCGCCCTGGTCACCATTGCCACCAAGACCTTCCTTCGTTATAATCGGCTGCGGGCACTCATCGCCAGCATCCGCCGCTTCTACCCGACCGTCACAGTGATCATCGCCGACGACAGCGACAAGCCAGAGATCGTCAGCGGCCCCCACATCGAGCACTATCTCATGCCTTTCGGCAAGGTGCGCAGCGAGCCAGACTGCACCCAGCGCCCCAGGGCACCGGGAGGGGGCGCGCGCGCGCTCAGTCTCCGGAGTAGTGAGTGACTCCCTGGATTACCTGCCTCAAAACCCCTGGGATGCCTGTTAACCCTGAGGCTTCCCGGCTTGTAAGCTCTGTGAAAGCAGAAATCGTGTGCTCGTGTCTATATTATTGGCGCTGCACTCTTGGAACGGTGCTCAGCACCTAGTAGGTGTGTGATACATAGTTGAGTGAATGCACTCAGGAATGACATGCATTCCAAGACGACCCCTCGCCCCCCCACCCCACCCCAAACACTGACTCAGAACCTCTGACAATGGGAAACTGTATTTTTTTACCTAGCTCCCTGCAATTCACAGGCACTCAAAGTTTGGAGAGGGGTCAGGCTGTTTCTTTTATTTTTTAAAATATATTTTATTGATTTTTTACAGAGAGGGAGCGAGAGGGACAGAGAGTTAGAAACATCAATGAGAGAGAAATATCGATCAGCTGCCTCCTGCACACCTCTCCTACTGGGGATGTGCCCGCAACCAAGGTACATGCCCTTGACCGGAATCGAACCTGGGACCCTTCAGTCCGCAGGCAGACGCTCCATTCACTGAGCCAAACCGGTCAGGGTGGTGCAGGCTGTTTAGAGTGACCAAGAGTGAAAAGGAAAGGTGGCCAAGAGGTATGTCCTAACCGCGGCTTCGCCAACCACATACTTACCCTTCCCAGGGCTGGTTCGCGGGCCGGAACCTGGCCGTGTCCCAGGTGACCACCAAGTACGTCCTGTGGGTGGACGACGACTTTATCTTCACCGCTCGCACGCAGCTGGAGAGGCTCGTGGACGTGCTGGAACGGACGCCCTTGGACCTGGTAGGGAGGGGCCTCAGGATGTCGGGGGCGGGGAGGGGGAGAAACAGGGCTTCCCTGGGGCTAAGACCACGGCTGGCCAGCGGCCAGCCCTTGGGACCGGAGAGGACGAAGCAGCGCAGACCCAGCCCGTCCAGCCCCCGCCGCTCCTGGACCATCCTCCCGTTCACCGCAGGTGGGGGGCGCTGTGCGCGAGATCTCGGGCTTCGCCACCACCTACCGGCAGCTACTGAGCGTGGAGCCGGGCGCGCCGGGCCGCGGGAACTGCCTCCGGCAAAGGCGAGGCTTTCACCACGAGCTCGTCGGCTTCCCGGGCTGCGTGGTCACCGACGGCGTGGTCAACTTCTTCCTGGCGCGCACCGACAAAGTGCGGGAGGTCGGCTTCGACCCGCGGCTCAACCGTGTGGCGCACCTGGGTGAGTGGCGCCCTCTTCTGGCAGGGTCCCCTTGCGAGGCGAGGTTCTGAGGCAAGGCTCCCGCCAGCCCGCTCTAGAGCAGTTTTCGTGGTTTTACCAAGAGAGAGCGCGTCTACCTCCTGGCCTTCGCACCCAACACAGCTGCTGGGTCCACCTTGAACGTCCCTACCGCTGTCACTGCCACCTCTACCCCACGCCCAGCCACTTGCCCCGGCCCTTAGAAATGGTGTGCGTGCGCACCTTCCATACCCCAAACCTCGTTCTCCCTGCGGGTTGGCCTTCTGCACTCTCAAGACGCTTCATTGTCTACTCCCACCCCCCCTCCAGAATTCTTCCTGGATGGACTTGGTTCCCTCCGGGTGGGCTCCTGCTCAGACGTCATTGTGGACCACGCATCCAAACTGAAGCTGCCTTGGACATCAAGGGATCCTGGGACAGAGACTTACGCCCGGTACCGTTACCCAGGATCCCTGGACGGAAGTCACATGGCCAAACACCGCCTGCTCTTCTTCAAACACCAACTGCAGTGCATGACTACCGAGTGATGGCCACTCAGGGCCTTTCAACGGACAGGCTGGGCCTGCCTTCTTGTCCCTGCAAGAAATTTCTCGCAAACCCCACTACCCAGTGACCACTCCACTGACTGTCCTCAATCCCCCTCGGAACCCGATCCCAAATAGGGGCTAGTCCTGGTGACACTTCTCCTTTCTGTGAGTGCCCAGGGGTGTGGTGGAGCCATAACTCCTCCCGCAGCCAGTGCCAAGTCCTCCCTCCGCCCTTCTCATGGGGGTGGGAGTCACTTTCCAAGTGCCAAAGAGCCCAAAGGACTCTAAGAACCTAAAGCGGAAACACTCATCTCCTGGTGGCTCAGTGGGTGGGGAAGGCCCCAACAAGTATCCCAGGACTGTCCTCCCTCCCCCATCCCTGGGTCCAGGACTGTGCACCCGCTGCAGCCGCACACCCATGGAGACACCTGGTGACTGGCGCTGGGGTGAGGGCCAGTGAACACACAGGTGAAAGTGTTTCTAGTTGTGTCTCCGCAATGCTGTGGGCATGGAGGAGGGGGCACCAGGGGCCGGTGTGCAGACACCCAGACTCACTCCATGAATCCCAGAGGCTCTCAGCTTTATTTTATTAGTTACATCAAGGAAGGGGGCGCAAGGGCCAAGGCCCTCATACACATATTGCTGGGCCTTCCGTACTCCAAGGGACTCGTCAGACCCACACTGTGCAAGTCTTCGGGCCCGGGAGCTCCTGAAAAAGGGGGGGCACGTGCCAGGCACAGGTTACGCGCCCCTCCCCTCCTCGTCCAGGATTTGGCAGTCTGAGGGGCACACCAACACCTCTGGGAACTTTGTTTACTCAGTTCTTCACCCCTAGCTGGGCCCATTCTCCCTGGCTTAGTCTGTTTTTTAAATCCTTAACCCAAAATACATTTATTGATTAGAGAGAGAGAGAGAGAGAGAGAGAGAGAGGTCAATGTGAAAGAGAGACATCCATCAGATGCCTCCTACATGCACCCTGACTGGGGACTGGACCCACAACATAGATATGAACAGAAATCAAACCTGCAATTTATTATTATTATTATTGTTATTATTGTTATTATTATTGATATCTAGGAAGATGTTCCAACCAACTGAGCCACTTGGCCAGGGTTCCCTGGCTTAGTCTTGATAAATTAACTAATCATTTCATCCCCATCCCTTCCTTCATCTTCCCCCTCTTAACTCCCTCTGCCTGGATCTTCAGCCACCGACTCGAACCTCCCTGGCTGCAGCCCAGCACCTCCTGGCTTCCACGCCTTTTGCTACTGTCCCCTCACCAGTCTCTCCAGGGCATGAGCAGCTGCATCCTGGACACTCACAAACAGCTGCTCTGGGGTCACTCTGTCCAGGAGTCCTGCCTGGGTCAGTGTCCTGAGCACCGAGGCTGTGTGGAGAGGGTTTCGGGCTCTCAGGCTCTAAGTCCACGCTGTGTCCTCTTCTCTCCCCCAAGTGTCCGGCCACTCCCCAGTCTCCAGTTCCCTCCATGCGCCACACCTCTCACCATTACACTGAGCCAGGAGAAGGTGGATCCCAGCATCCTGGCATCTGCTGGCCAGCTGCAGAGGTGGGGCGGTGGGTTACACCCTACATCAGAGGGTATGCCTGGGAGGATAAGGGGAGTTTCGCCTCGACCTCCCTCGTCCTCACCTGTACCACTTCTCTGGCCCCAGCAGCATCTGCGAAGGCGACACCACTGCAGTCTAGGACCGCCACTCTGACAGGCTCAGCAGCTAGGATGGGAGAAGGCAGGGTACCCAGGTGCTCCCAGGGATTAGTCCCAAACCTTCCTCCTTGTCGTCCCATCTCACCGGCATCAGGTGGGCCGTCTATCTTTGGAGTCTCCTGTGAGTAGAAAAGATCGGTCACCACTTGTGAGGCACAAGCACGACCGTGCACACCTGGAGCACAAGGATCCCCCTCAGAAACCTCCCTGCCCCCCACTCTCAGAGAAGCCACACTCCCCTTTGACCAAGCCCCTCACCTTGCCTCTGCCAAGCCCCAGGTGCCACTCTAGGTTATGGCGAAACTGCCCACGGGTCCCAAAGTAGAGAGGTGTTGGGTAGCTCAGGATGCAGAGCCCTGGGACCTGGAGGAGCTAAAGGGTCAGAGGGTCAGAGAAACATCCGGGTCTAATCATCCCTTCCCTCTTTGGCTGTAGCCCACCCACCTTTCGGCTCTCTTGGAGTGGCCTGTAGAGCTCCGTCCCCTCAGCTAGTCCAAGTGCCACACACTGCACCCTAGGCGGGAAGCTGGGTCAGATTTCCGGCCTGGCCAGCCTGAGAAGTCACCCCAGGCACTCTGTTCTCTCCCCTCCCTTCACCTTGACTCCCCTCATCTCTACTCCCACCTCTGGGTCCGGCAGACCACAGTCATCATGGAGAAGACCACACCCACAGCCAGGCCCAGGTCCACGCTCAGGGTCACTACAGACACCCATGTGACCATCCACACCGCCTGCAGGACATAGATGGAAGAGAAATGCCAGGCCATCACTGCTAAGGAAAAGGGTCCAGGGACAGTGGCCACCAGAGCAAGTGATGGGGAGGGATGGCTCAGGAGAAGGCAGAAAGAAAGACAGAAGGACGGGATAGGATTGACCTAACGATGGATACACACAAACCATACTGGTCCCAGACCTTGCACCACCAGGGGAGTTAAAAATATTCAGGTCTGAAGGGGTTCAAACCCCATTCCTCACCTTGTCTCAGAGGAAAGGGATTAGGAGATATGCCCGTCAGGGTTGGATGGGTTACAGAATTTAGGATTAGGGCAATTAGCTTTGATCCAGGGCAGAGGCCAGGGATGCTGGGAACGTGGGAGCAGGCAATGCTGCTGTTTCTCACAAAGTCCATGCGGCTGATGCGCCACAGCTGCGGAAGTTCCTGCATCTGGAAGAACATCTGGCGCATGCTGGAGATGTTGATGCAGGCCAGGACAGCCTTGGGGCAGAGGAAAGGAACTAACCACCCCAATACTCTGGAATATAGCCACCCCTCCAGGTGACCCGCACGCTGCCTCTACTCCTTACCTTAGGCAGATAGTAGAAGAAAGGTCCTAGCCACAGCAGCACTGACAGGACAACTATGCAGGAGAAGAGGCCTGCCAGCTACAGAGAAGGGCCAATGGAAGCAAAAAAGGAAGGGACCCTCACCCGCCCTCATGGGAGGGGTGGTCTCCCTGCCCACTGGGCCTCGTCTTCCTTGATAGTCTCTGTCCTCCCAAGTCCCTTTCCACACAGATGCTCCTCACTCTTCAGTGAACTTCTTGATATTCTGCCATCCACACCTACCCTTCCCTTTCTCCCCAATTAAATGCCTCATTCACTAGTCTCCCCTAGATGTAGTTCACCTCATCTATTTTTGTGGTCCACTTCCATCTTAAAAGCCACTGTGGGATTACCCTAACAGCAGGCTAACCACATGCTTAGGGCACCAACGTAGTAACCGAAACCAAAAATATAAAAATATTAGGGGAGACTTGGATATGTGATATTTCCTTTTACGTGAAAATGTCCTTATGGGGAAAAATTAGAATTTTGTCTGAAATTTATTTAACAGTTTAGCAATGTTTTTACTTTGAACTACACATGGGGCACCATAAGCTTTTTAAGTGCTTAGAGTAAAGGTCTTAATGGAACTTAGTGTCTTCTTTCTCTCCGACCGAGATAATCCCACCCCGTCCCTCACAGAGTCCCAGCCTCCTTTAGACAGCCGCCACCTGTTTCTCCACCGCCTGGACCTGGACACCTCCCTTCCCCGCCCCACCCTTTCTCCGCACTCAAGGCCGCACTCTCACCTGGGTGTTTCCACCAGCATCCACTAGCAGGCTGGTGGTGGCTAGTGTGGCCGAGTTGGGAAAGCAAGAGAACAGTGAGGAGATGAGGTTGGAGGCACCATGAGCCAACAGTTCCTGGGGTGAAGAGTGAGATGAAGAGAGAGACAAAGGCATGGGGAGGTAACATTAGGGGGGGAGGTAACTCCCGTCTCCTGAGTGAGGCTGGAGCCCTCAGTTGGAGCCACACCTGGTTGAAGTCAATAGTGTAGCTATACTTGTCTGCATAGATGGAGGCCAGAGAGGCGGACACAGCAAAAGCAACCAGCGCGATGGGCAGGGCGTCATCCAGAATCCTAGGTAGCTCAGCCAGGTTGGGGAGGATGGGCTGGGGAAATCTGGAGAGAGAGAGGGATCCAAAGTAAAGATGGGCTGGGTATGACAAGGATTATAGGGAAGGCAGAGACTAAAAGGGTGGAGCAGGACCAAAGGAGGAATTGGGTGTGAGAGGAGAAAGCTGGTGTTCGTCCCTTGGTTCTCTCTTACCCTCCAGGCAGCAGCCCCACAATCTGGACATTATATCTGGTGTCCAGGGAAGAGGTGAAGCAGAGCACAGAGGCCAGAAGCACCTGGGGAAGAGCGTACATTAGGGTATGGGAGGAAATGGTCCCCCCCACACCCCCGTTGCAGAGGCTACAAGGGCTCAAGACAAGACAGGATCAAAATGCAGGATCAGGCGTTTGCCGAAGCCTAGCACCGGGGGCGGGGTGGGGGGGCGCTTGGATGTGTTTGGGATGGCCGCCCGACAACTAATTTAGAGTGAAGGAGAGTGGGGATGAAAAGAGGAGCGATACCTATCTGGGGCTATGGAGAGAGGTGGATGGTAGGAAGGGGGGCTCCTATGAGGGAGGCAGGCGGGCACTAGGCGGCAACACCGAGCCATTCTAAGTAGGGAAGTTTGGCTCCGTCTGCGGATACGTAGGGTATCTTTGGAGACGTTGACCATTTTTTACTTGGAAAGAGAAACGTAGGTAGGTTGGGAAGGGAAAGGGCGTTACAGTGAAGGACCCGGCCAGGAGAGAATGGGAGTGGAGGCGCTCTGGCGAGCGACGCCGCACGGGAGCGCTGTGCGGAGGAAGCAGGCGCTGCAAGAGCCGTAGCGGGCACTTCGCGAGAGGAGAGGAGACGCGGCTGGGGGACTGGGTGCCGGGAAGACGCCTAGCAAAGGGCGGGTGCAAGCAGGCCCTCTCGGCCGTGGCCCCTCTGCATTCCGCTAGGGGGCGGCAGCGGCCAGTTCCTACAGGATGGGCAGGGTCTGCGAGGCGCAGGGGGCCGGTACCCCAGAGCCATCCTCACCATGACGATCTCCCCAGGGATCGGGGTGGGGAGCCTGTCTCGGAATCTCACGTTCAGTTCCTTGACCGGCACGAGCAGCGCCAGGCTGAGTGCGGAGATGGTCAGTTCGGCCGGACTGCTCTGGGGCAGTGCGGTCAGCACAGCGGCCAGCGTCTGCGGGCGGACGGTGAGCAGAGGGCCCCGAGCTAAGGGGCGACTGTCCCCGGCGGACCCACCGGCTCCCATCAGGGCTTCCGCCTCCACGGCAACCCTCCTCCAGCCTCTTGGTCTAACCTTTCCTCCGCCCCGCCCCGGGACCCACATCTCTCCATCCACTCGTCCTTCCTGCCTTCCTTTTCCGGTCGCCCTCCTCCAGGGCGCTGGAACCTCTTTTCCGCTGCCCTCCCGTCCCGCCCACCTTGAAGAGAGCGAAGCAGCCGATCTGGCGCGGGAGGCGCAACCCCAAGAGGCTCGGCAGCTGGGACACAAGCACATGCAGCGCGGCTCCGCTGGTCAGCGCCTTAACCACGGGCTCGGACAGGAAGGTGGACAGGACGCCGAGCTGCAGCGCGAACATCCCCAGCTGCGGGAAGAAGACGCCGGTCACCGCTGGAGCGCGCCTCTGACCCAGACCGGCGCGGGCGACCTGCCCCACCCTTTCCCCTGGCTCGATGACCCCAGGCCCCCAGCATAGACCCCCCTGCCCCCCAGGGTCTTCCCTCACCATCCACGCCCCGCTCCCAAAGGCCAGGGCCGAAGCTGCCCCAACCCGCTGAGCGTCCAACTGTTCCCTCTCGATTCCGCTCAGGTTCCCCCCGAGCGGTTCGGGCACCAGCCGCTCCACGGCGGAGCCGGTCATGAGGCTGAGCACGGCGAACGTTCCTGGGGCCGGAGGACAAACGCAGACATTACCAGCTGTGCCACCGAGGGCGCTGCGACAGCCCAGGCTCTGCGTTTTCGGCCGGGCGGCGGGCCCTGGGACCTCGCTCCCTAGGAGCAGTGCTCGGGTGAAGACCGCGAGGCTAAGCCGGTGCAGAAGCCGGGAACCCGGGAGGTTAGGAGAGGGCAACACCCGCAAAAACCGTCCCGACTGCACCACCACCCCCTCCTGCAATCGCCGGGGACTGCGTGCTCCTTGGGTGACTGCACATCTCTTCTGCCCTCTTCCAAATCCCGGAAAAGTTAACCCAATTTCATGGAGAGGAAGAAGTCTGAGTAAATTCCCACCTCTTTGCACCCCCAGCAAGCACTGCCTAGGGCAGGGGAACGGTGGTGAGTTGGGGGATGAGAGCTAAGGAGCTTACAAGAACGGAAGCCTCAAACCCCTGTCCATTTTCACCCCACAGAAGTCACTGGGTCACTCACCCGTGGACAGGTGTCTTCCAGTCCCCAACAAGGTGTAGATGAGGATGGGAAAGAAAGACGTGTAGAGGCCAAACACAGGGGGCACGGAGGTCAAGAGGGCAAAAGCCATGCCTGGGGGGCGCGGCGGAGAGGTGGAAGGAAAGATCTTCTGATGGGGTGGAAGGATGGGGGGTGCCCAGCTTCAGGATGCTGCCCCCATTCCCCTCTTAGAGGCTGGCAAGGGAACGCTAACCCTTGCCACAAGAGGGAACTGAGGGGTTAACGGGCCTGGTGGGAAGTCGCTGGGTGGACAAGGTCACAGATCCATAACCCCTGGGGGGCAGGCGTTGTGCTTCTCTCTTCTCTCCAGTTCCCTGGGCCGGAACGAGTCTAAGACTTCTCCAAGGATTGCGCACATGAGGGCAGCTGGGGGTGGGGAATCTGATGGAGCTCCGTAGTCCTTACGCGGAACTTGTCTCCGAACCCTCCCCCACACGAACCCACCACCTCGCTCCCGAGTTCCCAGCCCCTGGGACTCCCCAGCCCTCTAACAGGTGGGTGTTGGGGGCTCACCCTGGGGCACGTGCACGATGCCCACGGTCACTCCGGCCACCGCATCCCCAAGCAACCAGGCCCGCCAGCGGTATTGAGGCAGCCAGCGCAGGGGGGGCAGCCGCGCCAGCAGCAGGCGCCACGCCCCCGGTCCGGAACAGGCGCGGGCCCGCCGCCTCCACAGTCTGCACAGCCCCGACCAGCGGGACTCCGCGAGCAGTTCCTGCGCCTGCTCTGCGCCCCCGAAGAGCTGCTGGAACCGCGCCTGGGTGAGAGGCTCCCGGAGCTTGGCGCCCAGTGGGGACTTAAGGTCGGAGGCCTCTCCTGGCCTTGAGCAGGTCCTGGCGCCCAGTAGCCCACTCATGTTGCCCTTGGCCGCCTCCAACTCCACCCAGTCTTAAATACCCCTCCACCGGCGAGCCTGAGTCCCGCCTCCCTGAAGCAGGGCCCAATCCGGCCCTGGAGGCGCCCTTCTACAAGCTGAAGAGAGCTGCAGCTTGGGGAGGGGGGAGGGGGGGGTCTCTTTGTTAGGTGTTTCCTCAGATGTCCTCGGCCAAGTTGCAAGTCCTGGAGTCTGCTATGAGGGAGGGCTGTGGAAAGGTTTAGGGACCAGAGAGGTAAGCCAAAAGTCAAGCACATCCTCAACACCTAGCCCCCACTATCTACCACTCCTAAGCCTTTTCACCCTCCACCTCCTCTCCCAGTTCCCTTGGAATCGACACTTTGGACCAAGATAGAAGCTGGCTCCCCTACGTTCATTCCTAGAGCCCCTGCATCCCCCCGCCCCCCAGCAAGGAAGTGCAGCAGTTGGGACCCCAGCTTCTCCTTTCCCCAGACCCAAAGCCTCTTGGGGCTCAGGTTGTCCCCAAGAAAGTGTAAGGAGGTCTGCCGGCCTCTTCAGTTCAACAAACAACTGAGATGGGGAGCAGATAATGTGTTGGACGGGATGACAGAGAACCGCCACTCCACATCTTTGCTGCAGGGACAGCCTGAGCCTAAATCCCCAGGAAGAATACTGAACTGATAGGACATGTTTATTTTATTTCTTAGAAGCAAAAAACTGGAAACACCATGCATTACATGCAAGTGCAAGTCACAAAGTAGGCACTCAAATGCACATTTGTGGTTATATTAGGGACAGAAGAGTCACCCACACACGCACCTCATGTACCCCATGATCCCTAAAGAGACACAGAGATTCTGAGCTCTAGAATCCTATCTGCCCCATCCCCTCCTCCACTCACAAGAATCTCAGCACCCCTCCCCATCACCCTCTGGTCCCCAGTCCCTGACCCCAAAGTCCTGCGGGTGGGGAACAGTGAGGGTGGGTCTCCCTTCTTCAATTCCTTCTATTGTTTCCCCAAAGTCTTATCTGGGCTGTACGTCCTGTCTCCCCCTTAAGAAGCCCCTCCCCCCATTGTGGGCCAGAGGGACCTCAGCCCCACAGGGTGGCTTCAGCTCCTCCTCACTACCCCCACCCTAGCAGTCTATTGTCTGCTGAGGAAGCCCAAGTACATGTGACCAGGCCCTGGGGACAAAGGGACAGTGGCACACGGATGACCAAGGACCCAGGACAGGGAATCTGGACATGGATCTCTGCACGTTCTGCTTTCCCTGTCCCGGGGCTGTCCCAGAAGTTGGGAGGGGTGAAGACCCCTTAGGCTTCTACAATCTTGGGTCTATGGCTTGAAGAGAAATCCATTCCTGTTCAGTGTGGATATGCCTTATGACTTCACAGACAGCAAAAATAAGAAGACTCAGAGACAGAAGGGGCCATGGTCTCCAGCATCCTCTCCACCTTCCCATTCTACCTCAGCTGAACATGGAGGCCTCAGAAGGAAAGGTACATTGGCATTTGGTACTTTAGCGTCTGGATTTTGGGGGAGTAGTGGGAAATCAGATTACATTGGGCTTTCCATTAGGGTCTAGGTCAGAGGCCAAATGAGAGAGAAACAAGGGCTGGGTAAAGTGGAGGATTCATCAAGGATCTAGAGTTTCCAGTGGCCCCAAGTCCCAGGTCTGGACTGAGAGATAGCAATGTCTTTTATCTTACAGCCTGTGCCCTTCTCCTTTCCCTAGACCCCTGCTCAAACTGATTTGAGAGGTCAGCTGATCTGTTCTGCACCACTTCACCCCACTTACCCCTACCAAAGCCTGCCCTTCTCTCTGCCAAGACAGTAGTCTCAGTGATATAACAAAACCTTTATTCTCAGAAGACAGAAAAAACAAAATCAAAACCAATATTTTCTATTTGGCCCTCGCCCTCGCCCTAGCCCTCCCACCCACCCACATATCCTTCTTTTGTGGGGGACCTGTGATGCATGCATAAGGGTGGGAGCTGAAGGAACCTGTGTTCCCAGGACAGAAAGAAGTCTTTTTGAGTTTAGGTACCCTCTTCCAAGTTGACACCACTCCCAGCCTTGCCCACCTCCAGATACACCAAGAGGAAGGAACTCTGGAGCAGTGCCAGAAGGATTGCCCTGAAGTTCCTTGGGGAAGAGAGTAGCTGAGTCAGCACCACCCCCAAGGTCTTCACCAGTTACAGCTCATCTTCATCCAACTTGGCAAGTCTGGCCTGGCAGGGCGGGGTGTTTGAAATTGGTGGAACTGAAGGAGAGTCACGAGGAATCTGAGGGATGTCACTGAGGGCCTGAAGAAAGACTCAAATTGGAGGATCAAAAAAGTTCAGGAATCCATCCAACTCCTCTCTTTTCAGTGTAAGCCCCCAGTGAAGCCATCTGTTGCCAGATACCTTAGATTCCCTGAGACCATCAGCTAAAGTGGAGGGAGGAGGGTAAGAGATGGGAAGTAGAAAGGAGTAGACAGAAGGAAGGTGGTGGAAGAGGAATAATACGGGGAGATGGATTTGAGGATCCTGAAACAAGAGAGGCCCTCCCCATTCTACCCCTATTACCAGGAAACATCATTCTTCATACCTGTGTGTCCAGGGGCAGGGGGCCTCTGGCCACCTCCCCTTTGGGTAACAGCAGCAGGGAGGGGAGAGAACCATTGATGGGCCTGTGTGTGCTGACCTGGGCCCGGTCTCCAGGCCGCATTTTCCCAGGACTTCCCATCCCAGGCCCTCCTGGCCGCCCCAGGCTGTTGGTCTGGCTCTCCCGTCTCTGGTACTCAATGGGTGATTGCAATGCTAGGGCAAAGAGAAAAACAGAAGGAGGGTTACAGCAGAAACAGGTCCTTTCTCTCAGGGTTCTGTTCAGGCTATCCTCCCGTTTTGCTCTCCCTCCAAAGGTGTCATCCATGTAAATTGACCTTTAGAGCATTCTGAGTTACCAATTTTTTTTTTTTATAATATACTAGAGGCCTGGTACGTGAAATTCGTGCATGGGGGGAGGGGGGACAGGGGTGTGTGTGTTCCTCAGTCTAGCCTGCACCCTCTCCAATTTGGGATCCCTCTCACAATCCAGGACTGCTGGCTCCCTGCTGCTCACCTGCCTGCCTGCCTGATTGCCCCTAACCACTTCCCTGCCAGCCTGATCAACGCCTAACTGCTCCCTTGCTGGCCCAATTTCCTCTAACTGCCCATCTCTGCCAGCCTGGTCACCCCTAACTGCCCTCCCCTGCCAGCCTGGTCACCCCAACTGCCCTCCCCTGCTGACCCCATCACCCCTAATTGCCCTCCCCTGCCGGCCTGGTCGCCTCTAACTGCCCTCCCTTGCCAGCCTGGTTGCCCCTAACTGTCCTACCCTGCCGGTCTGGTCGTCCCCAACTGCCCTCCTCTGCAGGCCTGGTTGCCCCTAACTGCCCTCCCCTGCTGGCTCATTCACCCAATTTCCCGCCCTTGCCAGCCCAATTGCCCCTAACTGCCCTTCCCTGCAGGCCTGGGTCCCCCCAAACTGTCCTCCTCTGCAGGTCTGGTCGCCTCCAACTGCCCTCCCTTTCAGACCTGGTTCCTCCCAACTGTCCTCCCCTGTTAGCCTTATTGCCCTCAATTGCCGTCCTCTCCAGCCATTTTTGACCACATGGGGGAGGCCATCTTGTGTGTTGGAGTGATGGTCAATTTGCATATTACTCTTTTATTATATAGTATTTTTATTGACTTCAGAGAGGAAGGGAGAGGGGGAGAGAGAGATAGAAACATCAATGATGAGAGAGAATCACTGATGGGATGCTCCTGCACACCTCCTACTGGGGATTAAGCCTACAGCCCTGGCATGTGCCCTTGACCAGAATCAAACCTGGGACCTTCAGGCCACAGGCCTACACTCTATCCACTGAGCCAAACTGGTTAGGGCTGAGTTATCAAATCTTAGGCTATTAGTGGAAAAGTGGAACTAAGGGACAAAGTGAAGCCAGGGTCAGAGGGCAGGGATGGGAGATTGGGCAGTGAGGGATTCAGAAGGGAGAATGTGGAGGAGAGAGGATGAGAACTCACCATTGAGAAAGTCTCGCTGGCTTTCCAGGATCTGAGCCACTTGCTTGATCCAGGCCTGACTAACTGCAGCGTCTGTAGTCTGCAGGACATAGCGCTGGATCCCGCCCTCTGGCCCTCTGGAGGTCAGAGCAAAGCGGCAAGGGTCGCCTTGGAGGTTCCCCTCCAGCCCAAGGCAGCTCACCTGGATTGGTAAATAGGAGATAGTGCCCCCAAATTCTTCAGGCCCTCTCTGGCTCCTGCCCCCTCCAACAAATCCAAGAGCCAGGCATCCTCTCAGAGGCCTCCCCCAATCCCAGTCAAGCCCCTCCCTTTTAGACCCCTCCCCACCTTGATGCTGCTCTTGTACACATATCCAGGCTGTGTTCCACCTCGCACTCCTCCTCCCAAGGCCTCACTGAAGATGACGATTTGCTCAAAGAGGAAGACACGCCGCTCTCGACCCCGGGAGGAAAGAAGCCCCCCAGCCTCAGGCTCTGTGACCCAGAATGTGTCCTGGCCCAAGAGCTTCCCCTGAGCAGTCAGTTTGCCCTAGAACCAAAGGACAGTGGTCTTCCAGAAAAAAAACAAGAAGAAAAAAGAGGCAACTCTCTGCTCCTCCCTCCTTCCCCTAATAGCCCCAACCAACCAACCACAGGGTAGCACCAAGAGAGGACAATTCCCCATAAGGACTTCCTGAATCTCAAGCTGAGACAGAAGGGCACTGGTCCTCAGGTTTCTTGCTCCATCCCCGTACCTCAAATCCCCGCAGTCTCCCCAGGGTCATCATGTCATTACAGCGCTTGGGCACGAAGCACATGACTTCCACAGCTCGCTGATGCAAGTGAAGAGAGAAGCACGGTCATTAGGAAGGAGCCATGTTTGACCCTCTACAGCCTCCTCTAAAAACCCGATGGCTCTATACCACCCAAGGAGCTAGGGGGGTCCTGGAGACTAAGAAGATAAAGGTGTGTGTGATGTGTCCTGGAAGACCAAGAAGTCCTCACCTCCAGCTCTTCAGTGTCCATCCCAGCTCTACTATAATACTTGAGAAAATCCTAAGACACAGAAAAGAATGTTCAGGGAGGTCATGAGTACATTCTCAGGAGCTCTCACAACCTCCCCCAGAACACAGGTCAAGACCTCTAGGAAGTCTGGGGGAAGCCTTAGGAACCCTGAGGAGATGAAGGAAGAAAAAGCTGTCCCAGCCAGCTGGAAGGTGGTCCTGACCTTGAGCAGCAGCTGGTATTTCATGATCCTCTGCACTGGTTTGATGAGAAGATCATTGAGCTGCAATCGGTGCCCCAGCTGCTGCCGGAGCTCCTGGAGACAGGGATACACAGTGGTTATGCAGCCTGGAAAGCCTGCTCAGGATGATTCTGTTCCTCTTTTCCCAAGGCTTCTCAGCCACTGACCTCAAAGTAGCTGTCCCCAAATTCTGACACCACATGCTCCGATTTAGGTTTATTCTGACAGTATACCACATACATTTGCAGCCGGCGCTCCTAGGAGGTGTGAAGTTTAAGAAAGAACAGGATGAGTGAAAAGGAAGAGCATTTCCACAGTCCCATCCACTCGCAAGCCCCTCCCCCTTCTCCCCACCCCACCCTCTCAGGCTCACGTGTTTGATGAATAGCTGAGCCAGCCAATCAGGATCCTTCAAACACCGCTGTAGTTCTCCCAGGAGATAGCTATGGGGTTGGCAGGAAAAAGATAGGTCAAATATCCCCACCCCTGCAACTTAGGGCTGTCTGCCCTAGGAATACTCCCCTTGAAGCCTCTCCAAACCCTCCTCAGGCAACAATAGCTCCTGGGCCATGGATGGGACACTGAGACAACCAGACATATGCCCCTCCCCCTTGCTTTCAGGGCTCCACCACTCACTCTCGATGCCACTCGTAGATTTGCTGGATGTTCCCAAACACAATCCTGTCACGGCCTCGAAGATTCTCTGGGACCCCCTGAGCAGCCATGGTGGCCATGTAACCCTGTGGAAAGTTTGGGGTGGGAACATAGGTATGTGGGGCCAGTCCTGGTGGGAACGCTCCCTCCATAATAAGTGCAGGATGTAGGGGGATTGGGAAGGTGGGACAAAGGAGCATCAAGGCATCTTTTATTCTTTTGTTTCCTTTTTTTCCTATTTTTTAAAAATATATTTTTATTGATTTCAGAGAGGAAGGGAGAGAGACAGAAACATCAATGATGAGAGAGAATCATCGATCAGCTGCCTCCTGCACACCCCATACTGGGGATGGAGCCCACAACCTTGGGCATATGCCCTGACCAGGAATTGAAGGATGACCTCCTGGTTCATAGACTGACACTCAACCCCTAAACTATGACAGCCGGGCAAGGCATCTCTTAAAGTTAGCCCTGGGCAGAGGGAAAGGGCTGGGTCAAGGCTGGGAAGGGAAGAGGGCGTTACCTCCACAATCTGCCCTAAGTCCTCCACATACATTTTCTCTGTCTCTACCAGTTCACCGAGGACATACCTGGGAAGAAAGGAGTGCACATCCTTGGTTTAGCCACTTTCTCCCTCCTGGACTAGAAGCCCCTTCATTTCCACAGCTAACCTCAGAGGAAATTCCAATTCTCAAATCTAAAATGTGAGGGACAGTCCTCTGGACATTGTACAGTGGCAGAGAGGAAGGGAGAGTGTAGGGACACTTACATACTCCTTTCCATAGCCTTCTTTTTCTGTTCCTCCTCACTCTCAGGGGCTTGGGACAAACTCTCCTCCTCAGGTAGCTGAAAGAAAAGAACATCCTAGAGGAAGCAAATGGATGCCTTTTGGGTGAGGGGAGCCACCCAGACCCATTTCATCATCATACCTTTGTCTCATCTCCGGGGCCCTCCAACAGTGTGGTCAGCAGGGTCAATTCTGGAAGTTCCTCTCCTGTGGCTAGAGCTGGTTCCAACATCCAGTTCTAAGGGCCAAGGTCAAGTGCCAGAGGTCAGGGACAGTAGCTGTGTCTCCCCATTAACCAATAGCCCCCAACTTGTCTTCTCTCCCAGTGTCCTACATGGATGTCCTACATGCTTCTGTGGTGTTCCCTGCTCACCTCATATGGCCCAGCCTGGCCACCATCTACTTCAGTTTCCACACTATGACAATGTTTGGAGTGATCCAACCATCTTCTCAGGCCACTGACGGGCCCCTGAGGGCCAGGGGAACAGGGTTCAGAGCTGAGGCCAGAGTTGGGGCCAGAGGGGACAGCCAGACCCGAGGCAGCTGAAGCCGAAACACTCCCCTCACTGTCAGCAATGGAGTAGGATTCTAATGGGGTGGGGAGAAAGAAAAAGGGTGATAGATACTGCTCTAGCTCCAGACTCAGGATCCCTGGGAAGCTCTCAGAGTCTCCTCTCTATGATGCTCAGCCCCTCTTTCCAGGGCTCACTCTCCTACCATCCTGACTTGAGTTAGTCAGGATAGAAAATTTCACCAGGGCACCCTTGGAAGGCCAGTAAACGCCTGGCTCCCCAAGCCTGGAACCCCTAGTAACATGTGGAGGTTCCCCCAATATCCTGAGCATGGCGCAGATATGGGGGTGGGGGCAGCCATCTGGACAGACACTGGAAGCTGGGGGTGGCCATCTGTCTCCTGCAGCCCTCCCCCTTCCAACGGGTACAAACCATTCTCTGAGAAGGGGGGGATGAAGAGCTAAGAGCACATCTGCCACCCCCAGTCCTCTCCTCCACCGATTTCAGTAATCACTACCATAAAAAAAGACGTCTGTAGCCCACCTCCCCAACCTGCACAACCCCAATGGAAGGGGCGAGTGAGGAAAGCTTATCAGGGTTATTTTTGGCCTGGGTTCAGGGACAGAGGAGCTGCGATTTTTGAGAAAGCCCCTGGTTCATCTTCTCATTCCTCGTTCCTCCCTCGGTCCCTCCTCAGAGCTGAAGTAAAATCTTAGCAAAGGGATTTGAGGGAAGATGCGATTCTCTCGGCCAGAGGGGATGGTAGAGGGTTTTTCTCATCCCGCCTGCCCCTTCCCCAGTTTCTTTAACTAGTTAGACACTTGGAGGCAGAAGGGATCTTAGAGATCATCTATGAAGCATTTCCTGGAAAATGCAGGTCCAGTCTCCAGCTTCTAAATCCCTAGCACCAGGACAAACGTAAGTCCTGAACCCTCGGCCCACCCCCACTCAACTGGAGACCTCACACTCACCACGTCCCCCCCGGACGATGCAGCAGCCGCATTTTGCCAGCACTTTTCGGATCACATTGGGACAGGCACAGCGACCCCCCTTGTGCCCCTCCCGCATGGCGCCCGGGCCCCCCCGTCCCCCCCACCCGAGCCGGCCATGCAGGGGGAATCACGGGGGGCGGGGCGGGGCGGGGACGCAGCAGGGCGCACACCCCCCCTCCCTCCTACCCCCGCTCCAGGCTGGGGCAGGGGGGAGGGAGGGGACCGGGAGGGGGCGTCCAGGGGGAGGCGGAAGTCGAGTCTGGAGGAGGGCTGGGGGCTCCGCAGTGAGGGCGGTGCGAGCCGGGCTGCGGGCTGGGCGGGGAGGGTTTCCGGAGCCCCGTCGGTGCGGGGCCCAGGCTCCAGATGTCCAGCGGGAGGGAGGGAGGGAGGGAGGGAGGGAGGGATGGAGGGAGAGGTTGGGCCGGGATGCGGCAGTCGCTCAGCTCCGTCTCCGGCCACTCGGGTTGGGGATGGTTCTAGGCCTGGGCAGGGGGGAGGGGGGAGCGACTCCCCGAGTCACTGGCGCTGCGCGGGTCCCGGCCGAGAGGCGAGACGAATAACAGGCCCAGCCGCTGTGCCGCCGCGGGGAGGGGCCTCTGCGCCCCAGCTCCGCCCTCTGCCTCGCGTTCCCCCTTTAGCCAGTGTCGGGTTCCCGCCCCGATCCCCCCTCCCCCAGGCACCACCACGTTCCCACTCCACGTCCCCAGCGCCTCTGCCCCTCCTCCGCATCCTGGGCTCCCCAGCTCGGGGCTTCCCCTCCTTCCTGCTTCTCCGGCTCTGACTGCGGAGCGCTGGGGTGGGGGTGAAGCCCGTGGCGAGGTCTGCACGGATCGCCCCTCCGCCTCTGCGGTGGAGAAAGCCCGATGGATGCGGCCTTGGCCTGTGCGAAGATGGCCTGGAGTTGGGCTGTCCCTAGTCGGACAGAGGTGGACAAGCCCCCCCACGGTGGGGGTGGGTGAATGGGGGGCTCTTCGTGGGAAACACGGCCCAGGTGCCGCCCTCTCACCCGACCCTTCTTTCCTCCTGGCCCGGGACTCCAGCCGAAGCTAATCACCAATTAAGGCGAAGTCCTGGAGCCCGGGCTGGCGAGGGGCCAGGGGTGGGGCGCGGGGCCGGCTGAGTGGGGGACACACAGCAGGCTAGAGGGCGAGAAGAAGCGTGGAGGGCTCAGCGATTAAATGGGTCTCACGCAAAGTAGATGCGAACCTTTATGCTAACAAGGGCAGCCTTTTTTCTTAACTGGCCACTTTGCGCAGGATGGCCAGCGGTGCCCCACCCCACCGCCAGCTTCTTACCGGGCGGCGGAGCCCCAGCGAGGACCTCAGGTTCGCGCTCCCCTCTCGGACCCTCCTCCGTACAGGCGGACTCTGGCTCGGTCCCTTCCGGCCCTAGGGGGCTTCTCTTCGGAGGCTGCGGGGACAGAAGGACCGTAAGGAACCCGCCCTTCACGCCCAGGCTTAACTGTCCCTTTCCCTTTCTCCCTGCTGTCAAAACCCACATTGTTATGAAAGGGTCGCCAAGGCTGGGGTGGAGGGAACGGTTGACCCAGAGCATGGCCATGACCCTCTTAATGGAACGCTTGGATTCCTGCGGGTGCCCCGCAAAATTTGTTTTTGCGGGCAAATTGAGTTGTGGGGTGCAGCCGTCCTGAAGCCCCCGAAAGACCGCCGCACCCCACCACATTCGCCCTTTCTTACCCCCTCCTGCCCAGGTAGGGCGCATGCGCGCAGCATGCCCCCCATGACCCCCAATATCCGGTCAGTGCGGCCAGGGGCGGGGCGGTCCGGGGGCTTCATGCTGGACCCCTACCCAGCTCCAAGTTTCAGGCCGAGGGGTACGGAAGCTGGGGGGCTCTGAGGCCTGCGTGCGTCCGGGGAGTTGCTGCTGACGAATCCGCCCCCTGCCCGGCTCCGCCCCCACTCCCACCCCAGCCAAACTTTTCAAAAGGGGTAGGGTTGTTCCTTCCTACAATCCTAGTGCATCAACAACCTCCTCTTAATACTGATTCCAAGTCGAAGCGTGACCTGGGGCTTCGCAATGTTATTGTGGATTGCACTAGGTACATGCCGTTTCCCCGGGCCCTGTGCAGAGCCTTGGAGGCCCACAGGGATTTCCTCATCCACCCCCATCCCCTTCTCAGCAGGTCCCGCTCCCTACCCCACCCCCACCAGTCCACAGAACAGAACGGGTGTGGCATAGAGTTGCATATTTTACTTTATTTTTATTAAATTAAAAGCTACAGTTTGGCGGCAGTTCCAGAACTGGGTAAGGAGGCTCCTTATAGGGGGCAGAGAAGAGCAGGAGACAGACTGACAGATACAGAGACACAGGAAAGGACAAGGTTAAGGTAGATGGGAAATTGGTTAAGAACATACAGGGCCGCTCCATGGGGGCTCACCCAGCTAATTCTCCCTCCCGTGTACCGAAGTTCAGCAGTGGAACAGTATGGGACGGGAGTGGGCGTTCAAGACCCCTCCCCTCCCCACCCAGGTCCTTTCTCAGCTTAGTCGAGGGAGCACAGATAGACCAGAAAAAGCCAAGGGCAATGGAGGGGGCAGGAAGACTGGGAGTATGTACACCAGAGGGGAGCAGAGCCTGAGAAACAGCCTCTGCCAGAGGGAGCAGCTCACACTGCACTGAAGCACTTGGCCTGTGAGGACAGAGGAAAAGATTGCCCCATCCCTCTCTGAACTCCTCCCCAGTCAGACAGGTCCCCTACTGTGTGGTATAGGGGAGCAGAGGGACAGAGAACAGAGGCTTCTGTTGGGTCCTAGTGGAGGACAAAGGCAGGGGCCTTGGCAAAGGGGATGTTCTTCAATCATCTGTGATACCCTTGGCTCTCAGCTCCTCTTGCACCCGGGTCAAGTAGGTGGGGTCTGGGTACCCAAACCTGAAAGCAAAGAAAAATGAGGGTCAGGGTCATCTGTTCAGCCTTCTCCCCATGCTCACACTCATTCTGGGTGCCCCATTGTGGGCCCTCTACTCCCTCCCCTAATATAATCCAAATCCAAGGTAAATTAGCCCAATTCTGCTTATTTTTGCAGGTTAAACTGGGCATATCAGGACCAGGTTAAATGTAGGAGAAACTGGGATGGAAGAGATGGTTGAATAGTTTGGGGCTGGCCCACTCCCATTAGGAGGCTCCCAGAGAGAGGGAATTGTTGTTCTCTCAGTGGCAACAGACAAAGGGGAGGAGCCAAGTAAAGGGAAATGAAGAAGTGTCCCACAGCTGGGGTCCCCCTGTGCAGCTGGTCTTGTGGTGGATGTCGTTCCAGGTGATGACATTCGGTCTCCCTGTGGTCATTGACGTGCCAATAGTGAAGGTGAGACGCTGGTCAAACGCCTTTCGGAACAGGGTCAGCACCTTGTTACCCTCAGGGCAGTCTGGGAGGTAGGCCACCCGAGTGGTGCCAGGATACCGAACTCCTGGGTTTGGGTGTTCAGCCTGGGAGGAGGAGGAAGCGAAGGGGGCAGTGAGTAGTTGGACATCTTAAGACCATGACTCCAGTGGCGGTTCATCCCGGCCAGACTTTTGTCTGTGCACACCCAGCTAAGGCCAACAGGGCCGAGACAGGCTGACAGCCTTTCAGGCAAGGAGAGACTCTAGGGTCTGGGCAGCAGGAGCCTACTTCTGGACAAAGTCCTTACTGTTAAGAGGCTCTTTCTCCTGGTCTCAATCCTTCAAGTCTCAATTCAACAACAAATGGAGTCCCAGAAGTGATGGAAGGTAGCTGGTCCTTACTCAGCCGATAACTCAGCAGAAATGTGAAGACATTTCTCTTACAGCCTTCCCTTCTCTACCTGAAAACACTCCCAATGCTTTTTCCACTATCTAACCTATCCCATTTTTCTATTCTTCTTCTTCAGAGCTTCCTCATCCCTCTGCAAAGCAGAACCGGAAATTACTCTTTGTCACACAGGAAGTCACCTGTAGGCTCTTGACTTGACCACTCCTATTTTAACCTACTGTCATCAAGGTTTTCCTCTCCCATAAGTCTGGAATGGAGTAACACTCCCAGCTCTGGGGAAAAGGTTAGATCCCTTCCTGCTGGGCCTGCCTGCACCTGAGCCATCATCTTTGCAGAACTGGAAATAGTACTGAATTCCTTTCTCTGATGCCTGATCTTCAGGTGTGCCATGGGGTTGTGGGGATGGAAGAGCTGGGCCTCATGGGGCCTCCCAGCTCCAGGGCATTGAGTAGGAAGGCCTATAGAAAAAGGCTATACAGTGGAAACAGCAAAACTGTATCACGTCTCAAAAACACACTCCCCTCCCCTAGCTTTCCTAGATCAGAGAAGGCGCTGGGGGAGGGAGGGAAACAAAGGGTAAAGGCAGGAGGTAGTCTCCTTACCCCCTGGACACCGGGTGGGAAGACATACTGGATGACGATGGTGCCATACTTCTCATAACTGGGCAGTAGGAGTGTGGCGTCCTTAGAGACCAGCATCCGTCCATTCTGGGGCTGGTTGCCTACCAGCTGCCCATAGAAGCGGCCACACATGGGACAGGCCTTTTTCACCTGCAGGGCCCGGGTGATGCAGCCTTCACAGAAAGAGTGCCGACACTTCTCCAATGTCTTGGCGTTCTGGATCTCTCCCAGACAGATGGGGCAGGTACTCTCCTGCTCTTCTGCTTCCTCGCGAAGGCGGGGAGGAAGAGGAGGGGGCAGAGGAGGAGGAGGAGGAGGAAGCCCCCGTGCCCCTGGGGGCAAGAGTGGGGCTGCTCGGAGAGGGGGTGGGCCTGGGCGGTGCAGCTCAGGATGTTCCCCCCCACCCCCTACAGCCAGGCAGCCCATAAGCTCCCCCTGCCTCTGAGCTTTCTTCAGCTCTTTCTCTGCCTCCTTTAGCAGCCCCTTAAGAGCCTTCCTGGCCATGTAGAGCCCATTGGGAGGGGCCGGGGGAGGGCCCTGTGGGGAAAGCTGGAGAACATAGATGTCAGAAGTCTCGCCATCTATGAGGATGGACACACGATGCTCTTCCCGAAGCCGGGCCAGCCGGGCTGGTGTCTCCTTGCTTAAGAAGTCCCACACAGGCTTGGAGACCGTGACTTTGGTCTTGCAGGTGCCGCCACAGGCTGCCATTCTGGAGAGGACGAACGACACTGCCCCCAGGGTGAAAGGGACTCAGGGTGGGGGGTCCCCCATTTGACAAACATCAGTGCCTCCTACTTCGGGTTCCTTTCCAACCTTGTATTATCTCTGCTTTCTCAAAGTCCAACACCCAACTAACTCCTCCCCCAAGTTCATTTTCTGTCTCCTCTTCTCTTTCAAATCCCCAGCACCCATTGAAGAGCAAGGAAGTTTCTATAACGTTATTATTCTCACCTAAACCAAGCATCAGTCGGGGTCCTCTTTCCACTCCTCCCACGATCATAGAAACCATCTGCCCCTCCCCCCTCTGAGTGAAAACTGGCTTTTATAAAAGGGAGAGAGAATTTTTGACCCTCCTTTTTGCTCACTTTGATCCTGAAGACCTTAGAAATGGCATGCAGGCTCTTTCTCTGTCCCTGCTCCCTACTTGTGGGTGGTGTGACCTGGTGGGTGGACAGGAAGAGGAGGAAAAGTGAGAAACCCCTTGCCCATGCCCACATGCCCAACCCAACAACCCACACGACAAAGATGGGAACCTGGATGTAAACTACTGGGAGCGGGATTGCTTGGCACACAGAATGGAGGAAACCAATTTAAAGGTGAAAGCAGAGGTTCCCTTGGGAGGCAGATACCTTGCAAGCCCATGGACCACAATAGCAGCAGGAATCCCTCTATTTCCACACTCAGCTGACCAGGACTGGGGGGGTGGAGGGGGGAGAGAGTAAAAGGTTATGATGACAAATGTTACCATCTTCCCCAGACTGAGGAAGAACAAAAGAAAAACTCCTCCATTTCCTCTCCTTCTCTGTGGACTTCCATCCCCAGCCTCTCCCCAAGTTGCTGAGAAGGAATTTTCACATGCTAACTTTCCTCCTTTTTTCTCTCCCAGTTCCGAGGCTCTCAAGAAAGCCTAGGGAACAGAAAAGAGAAGCCAGGAAGGGAAAAGCCCGCACAGATGGAGGTTCTCCTTGCCACCTCCCTCAGATCACATGGACACGAGTATGTCCTCCGTTCCCCATCTCCCCGCCTTGCTCCACATTCCCACGCAATCCAGCCCCCGTTGCTGGGGAGCCTTACTTGAGAGCCATCCCAGTTTCTTCTACAGAAATCTGTTTGGAACGCAAACTCAGTGGCAGCAGCCCCTGCAATAAAGTTCTCACTATCGCCTTTTAAACCAGCACACCAAGTGCAAGTATTTAGGGAGGGGTGGGGGGCTCCACTGGAGGAGTGTGATGTTCCCCCCAGTCCTGCCACGCTCAGCTACAGAGCTGTCCCTACACCACCTGCAAAAGCAGCTCAAATAGAAAGAGGGGCCGCTGGTGTGACCTCAATTCCTTGACGGATCCCAAGGGGAGCAGCTCCCCATTTGTGCCACCATCACAGTTCCTTCAAGGCCAGAAAGGAACAGCGCCCTCAGCTCACGCCGTCTCCCCAGGTGCTCCCCGCCCCCCATCGGAGGGAACCCAGGACCTAGGCGCTCTTGCTCCAAGTCCTGCTGGCACAGGACAGGGAGGCGGAGCCGCCGTCGGCGCTGGGCCTCCGGTGCCTCCCGGGCGGCCGTGCCGGACGGCCGGTCCCTCCCTGCGGGCCGCGCTGGGGGCGGGGCGCCGCGAAGGACAGGTCCCGGGGGCGCCCGCGGAGGCTGCGCCCCCTCCCCCGCGACCTCCCGCCAGGCGCGACCCGGAACCAGCTCCCCGCGTCCCCGCTCGCGGAGCCCCTCCGGTGGGTGTGGGTGCCCGTCTGCCCGGCCGCGGTCCCCAGAACCCCCAAATGGAGGCCAAGGCTGGAGGATGACAGGAGGAGGGACTGCGGGCGCGAAGGGGCCCCCGGCGCCGCGCGCGGGGAAGGAGGCGGAGGAGGGGGCGCAGGGGCCGCGGGAGAGCGCGTGGGGGGCGAGCGGGGCCCGGGGGGCGCGCGGTGGGTGTGGGGGCGCCGGGCTCACCTACCTCCCGTCAGCGCCGCCATTGCCGGTCACATGACTGAGGCTGTTGCTGGGATGACGGCCTGGGCCTTAGCAACAAGGGGGGGCGGTGGCGAGAAGGTGGAGGGGCCGTGCCGGGTGCGAGCCGAGGGAACGGGAGGGACGGCGCCCCTCCAGGTGGCAGTCACCGTCTCCTGACCCCGCCACGCTCGAGCCCCCCCCTGCGCCCCCAAAACAAGAATGGAGGCTCGGTCCCAGGCCGGGGGCGGGGGAGCCGAGGGCCGGAGGTGACATCCCTGGGAGGCGCCCCCGCCCGGGTGCCGGCCCCGGGGGCGGGAGGCGGCGGGTCGGGATGCTGTGCCGCAGGGCCTTTGGGAAGGAAGAGGAGTCGCCGAGAGAAGCGAAGCGCGGAGCTGAAACAACAGTAACCCCGGAATCAGCCGCTCGTCACCCCGCGCCCCCGGCCTTTTCCTAGATGCCGCCCGGGCCCCTCCCAGGGGTGTTGGTGCCTCTGATTGTTTTCTTTCCAGAGGTGCTCAGGCTGGTACAGAATGGGAAGCGATTACGTTTCTAAAGATGCATGGGCGGGGGGGGGGGGGGCTTCAAATAGTTACAGAAAAGCTCTGCCGTTTGCTTCCCACATGAGAGCCGCCCCCGCCCCCGCCCCACTCCAACTCGTTCCCCGGGGCCACGGCGAGGCAGGCTTTCCCAGCGGCCAGACCTCCTCCGCCAGGAGGAGCCGGTCTCCCAGCCGGGCAACAGCCTCCGTTCGCCACCCCCTTCCGGGCGGGAGGGTTGGTTGGTCACTTTCTTCACTTTCCCAGGACCCTGCTTGTACTATTTCTGCCCTCCAGACAGAGGACATCTTTCCCATGAAGCCTGGGGGAAAACAGAAGTCCTTCTTTTAGCTCGTGGGCTGAGGCGCACCTTGACAGAGATAGGGGGTGTGACCAAGCCCAGAATCCTGGGGGACCAGGGAGGGTCACTTCTCGGTTCTTCCTAGCTCCTATAGCGTAACTTTCATAAAGTTGGAGAATGCACGATACAACTTAAAAAACTTGTTTTATTGATTTTTAGAGAGGAAGAAAAAGAGAAACATTGATTTGCTGTTCCACTTATTTATGCATTCATTCGTTGATTCTTGTATGTGCCCTGACCAGGATCGAACCTGCAACCTTGGTGTACTGGGACGATGCTCTAATCAACTGAGCTACCTGGCCAGGGCCACAATCCTCACAACCTTTTAAGTTCACAGCCATCTAAGTAGAAACCTACATCCTCACTTAGGGGCCCAACACCATAAAGATCAGAATTTGTCATTTGGTCCCTGCAATCCTAAGCACAGGCTTCTTCAGAAAAGGAAAAAAGAAAAAAAAAAAGAGGCATTTCTGTGAAGGGATTTAGATTCCATAATTTAATTTCTATATAGTGACAGCAATGGGAGTAAATACACAAGATCTTTTGTATTAGTTAATAAAAAAGATGAAAATCAGAAGCAACAAATGGAAGACCATACTGCTCATGATACATCAGCTACATGGTCAGAAAACCCATCCCTAAAGAACAACAGTTGCTGGTGTCATGGAGTCTTATTGCATTCACCAGAGGAAAGGTAGGCTCTGGGCAGGAAGGTATTGTAAGTCCCAATCCTTAACTGAGACTCTTGTTACTTCCTTTGGAGCCAAAGATGGAGGAGGGAGAAAGGGGATTTTCTTCTTGTTTTTGCTTTTATCCTTTTATTTTAGAGAAAGGGAAAGGGAGAAAGAAACATTGATTGGTTGCCTTCCATATGCATCCTGACCAGGGATCAAACCCACAACCTGGGTATGTACCCTCACTGGGAATCAAACCCGAAACCTTGTGGTGTATGGGATGATGCTTCAACCAACTGAGCCATATCAACCAGGGCAGAAATTCTTTACAACCTTGTGATTTCTTATGAGATCAGTCCAGCCAGATACAGAGCAAAGGCCTTTGCTGGTATCCATCTTTATATATATTTTTTTAATGTAGAAGCCTCAAGGGGTATGGAGGATAACAAGAATGGCTGCCTTTGCCCCGAAGGCATTGGATGGTGGGAAGGACACTATCTGGGCTCATCAGGATCCTCTACATTCTGAGAATATCATGCATCCACCCCACTGTCTTTGGAGGGGGCTAGGTGATGGAGTTACAGCTCTGATTCCTCTCTAGGAATAGAGAGGGAAGATGACTGGGAGACACAGTAGCAATAAGATGGGGTAGAAGAGGACAGAATGACAAATCCCACTGGAAAAGTGGTTTGAGAAGGAGTGGGGGGAGGAAGTATGCTAGGCACACACCTCCAGTGGGTGGAGGAGGTTCCTATACTTGACACCACCACCTTGAAATGTTCAGGGTTGACCCAGGTAGAGACATTACCTTCTCCTGGGAATAAAGCTTCAGGGATGGCTAGGCATGAAGAAGAGAAATGTGACATAAGGAATGGACCTTAGACTCCTGGCCTATCATCCCAGCCTACAGAACTGGTCACTCCTCCACTGAAGGGTTCCAGCGCCAGAAGGGGTGTGTGGTCTTGAGGAGCAGCAGCAGCAGTGAACACCTTCATCTAGCCTTGAACACTCTAGCCATCCATCTCTGGGCTCCTGTGTCCAGAAGTACAGAGGTGAGGGTGGAAGTGGGGTGAGGGAAGACTGGAGAGAGTAGTCCATCCTTGACAGAGACTTTCTCTAGTTTTCTGCGTAATCACAAGAGTCCTCTTAGTTGCCACCTCCATGAGGTGCCAGCCTGTTGACCGCTCTCCACCCCACCTGTGTGTGTAAGATTGGCCATATCTCATCATGTGTGCACGCCTGCACCCACATCTGTAGTATCTTGAAAGTCTTTCATCCCGGGGCCTACCAGGAAGCAGGTATGCCCCAGTGAGTTCTATAAAGTTATCAGCAAAATTCAGACACTTAATGTTCATCCCATAGAACAAAGTGCATCCAGAGTGGTTGCTTGAGCCAGTTCCATCTGTCCAGTCAGGTCCTGAAGACAGCAAACAACCCCCTCCCGCCGGGTTCTTCTACTTTTATAGAAACAACAGAACATTTTACAAAAATCAAGGCACTTGGGAGAGAATCAACAGTAACACTCTAATGAAGCAAGCAGACATGTTGAAGGGGAGAAAGAGAGGGAAGAAAACTGGACAAAAGGAAGAAAAGATGATGTATTTCTGAGGGCCAGAAGAGCCTACTCAATAAAATGGAGTTATTTGGAAGGAAGGAGCCTGTAGCCTGAATTTAGCAGAGGAAGAGAAGTAGCGACCAGAAGTAGTGCAATTCCCCCATGGCTTTCAGAACCCCACCACCTTGAACACAAAGTAGCAGTGACCACGAAGTCTCTTAGGCAAAGATGTTGGTAATAAAATCCAGGAATCGCTTAGCATACTGCTCAGGGTGGACGGTAGAGATCTCTGCCCCAGCCTATGAGAAGAGGTATGGAACATGGTGTCAGACCATCCCACCACTCTTCCGCATTCCCAATCCTCTATTCCACTCCCCACCCTTTCCATACCCAACACTTCATCCTTTTGTCATCCCACTGCTCTGGCACAAGAGACTCTCTCTTGCCAAGGAATAGTCAAGACAGGAAAGGGAAGGCCTCAGGGAGCCCTCACCCCATGCTTGACAGTTTTGGCTGCATGAGCTGCTTTCTTCTTGGCATCATACTGTGTCAGGATGTCAATGAGGCCCATGAAATACACCTCCTTCTGGGGGGCCCCTGGAGAGAGTAACCAGCAATGAAGAGCAAGTATAGTCCCAATTCCCTTTCCCCAGAAATCAGTCAGATCTTTGAAAAGCTAACCAGCCTCTCCATCCAGCACCCCGGTCTCTGTCCTACAAGGACTACCCTCCCCACCCTTAAAATTTCCAGGATCTCTCTTACCTTCAGCACTCCGGATGGCGTAGACATCAATGAAGGATTCAAATTCTCCAGGGCCCAGGGGCCGATGAGAAAGCATGTAGCTGCCAATACCCTCAGGGGAGGTGCCATAGGAGCCCACCAGAGCAGGAGGTCCAGTCAGGCCACAGTCCCCATCCCCCTCTGACTCCTCCTCCCGCATAGGCCCCTCCTCCTCTGGTTCAGAGCCACGAACTATGTCATGTATGCCCAACAGAAGGCTGTAGTCCATGATCTTCAGCTGCACTAGGAACTGAGACCCCAATAACAAATCAGATACCCTGAATCTCCCTCCCCAATCCCAGGTACCACCCTTATACCTCCCATAACCCTCGAATTTCTGGGGCCCTCCTGGGAAAGGAAGTGTAAAAATTGAGGGTTGGCATTATACTATTAGCCTTTAGTACCTAAATGTCCCAGTGTCTAAAATCATACTTTTAGCTCATTCCAGCCATTCCCTCCATGCATTACCTCTAGGGGGTTTTCATGTCTCATACCCAACATTCTAAATGCAGAGAACCCAAAGAATAAAGGGAAGGGGAGGAGTTTCCTCATATTCTAAATGGAGAGACAACTACCCTGAGGGGAGCAAAAAAAGAAAACAAAGCCATTTCCCAGAGCACCCCAATCATCACCTCCACATCTCTCTTTAGCTTCTCTAGAAATATTTTCTTCTCCTCTTCACCAATATAAACTTTCTGGTTCTTGTTGAGAAAGTCCATATCCTTAAGGGTAGGTAATTCCTTAACCTGAGAATAGGTAAAGGGACATTTTGGGAATATATCTCTCTTCCCCAAAGGTCTCAGAAAACCCTGCTCTATCCAGGGCTCTGTCTCTAACTCAGTGATCTCTACACTGGGATGCTGACTCAGTCTGTTCTCACCTCCAATGTGTTCCCCAGACTCAGTCACTCCAGTTGTACCCCAAATCCCATCCTACTACTTTCTCTTTATGGTTTTCATTTAAGGCCCTCCAACGACTTTTCTTTCTTCCTATTAAGTAAAAATAGCTGCTTGAATAGGAGAGCCCAGAGTGGGAGGTGGAGGTTACGCATTTTGTTCTTCAAGTCTGATATCCTCACCCATCCCCAAACCTTGCACAGGGAGGGAGTAACCAATGACAAAACAGCCACTCCCATTTCCCTTCCACACAGTCCAGGGATTGGGACAAGTTTACGTCTCTCTTCTTGTTATCGGTTTAAGACAAGAATCAATAGCTGGTAATTCCTTCCTCGTTATCCTAAGAAGATCCCTTTCACCTGCCTTCTTCCATCCTTCACCCTAAAATTAGCATTACCTTTTCTTTATCGCTGGCTTCCCGGGACACTAAGGAGCCCTGTGGAGAGACCCAAAGACCAAGTTAGCAGAACTGGCTAAAAGAACAGTCAAGATCCAGCTCCTAAGAAGAGTATTCAAACTCATAGCCTTCTTTCCTTTGAAATAAATCATCTAGCCTCCCAGGCCCTCTCTTCTCAGGCCACCAGGAGCCTCCCCCTCCACCCTTATCTATCCTCTCTGTACCTTGAGGTCATACTTCCTGTGCACAGGAAGACGGTGGCTAAACATGTTGCGCATCACAAGCATGTAGCTGTCTTCATTGTCCACGCTAACTCGGTACATCCCCAGGAACTGGGGCAGCAGCGTGTTCCCATGGCACTTCACAATGTACTGGGCAGAAGAGAGGAAGAAATGGGAAGACTGAGCAGCTGATATACAAACAGTTTAGGGATGGGCATTCAAACACTATCATTCCAGACTGAGCAGAAAACTTCAAATAGAGAGGATACAAGGTCAAAAGTGGTGGGAGCTTTCTAAAGATGCCCCTGGTCATCTGTGAAATTTCTGAATACTCATCTCCTCAGGTTAATCATTTGCATAACTAGACATTATACATATTATTAATTTTAAAGTACCTTCGATTTTAAAGTACCTTCTCTCAGTTCATATTTATCATTCTTTCAGATGGGGAATGTGGGTGTTATTATCCTTATATTAGACCTTCTTTATATGCACATGGTCACAGAATTAGAAATTATATCTGTTTATCAACAAATTAATTTTATTTAGATCAATGTTTCTTGGTGGGCTAGATTCCCCTAGTAAAAATGTTTGCCTGATGGCCTATCATTTGGATTCTTAAAAAATTCCTCTTTCACTGTGGCTGGTGTACTCAATTGATTTGCGTGTCATCCCATGCACCAAAGGATTGCAGGTTCAACTCCTGGTCAGGGCACATACCCGAGTTGCAGTTTGATCCTCAGTCAGGGTACATAGTGATTGATGTTTCTGTCTTACATCAATTTTCTCTCTCTCTCCCACCCTTCCTTCACCTCTCCCTAAAATCAATTTTAAAATATTATTCCTCTTCTATATATTTTTTTAATTGATTTCAGAGAGGAAGGAAGACAGAGAGAGAGAGAGAGAGAGAGAGAGAGAGAGAGAGAGAGAGAAAGAAACAAACAAACAAACAAACATCAATGATGAGAGAGAATCATTGGTTGGCTGCCTCCTGCATGCCCCACACTAGGGATCGAGCCCACAACCTGGGCATGTGCCCTGAATCGAACTATAATCTCCTGGTTCATAGGTCAATGCTCAACCACTGAGCCACATCGGCCAGGGAAAAATTATTCCTCTTTCAATGCTTCTCTCTCAGAACTACTACCTATTTCTCTTCATAGCCAACCTCTCAGAAAAGTAGTCAGCAATCAATCCACTTCCTATCTCTCATTCATACCTCAAACCAGTGAAGTCAGATGTATACCCTCATTTCCTCTGAAATCACTCTACTCCTCCTTCCCCCAAACACCTCAGTTGCCAAATTCAATGAATATCTAGTCATTGTCTTATCAACTGAATGGCACTTTATACTACTGACCAGTCTCTACTTAAAACTCGTCACCCTCAGTTCCCATTAGGCCACTCTTCTGATTCCCCTCCTCTCTGTCCTCAAACCCTGTATGGAATGAAGTGGGGTATAATTACAAGTGTCCATTGATCCTTAGTCTTCTTTAAAAGATCTTTTCTCTAGTTGCTCCTTAAGGCTCTGTCCTCAACTTTCTTTTCATTTCACTCCACACTTCACTTCAATAATCTTATCTATATAGACTCATGGCTTTAATTACCGTATTTTCTGGCGTATAAGACGACTTTTTAAAAAATTTTTATAATTTTTGCCAGGGGGGTGTGGCGGGGGGGGTGCCCGGGGGCATGTGTGCAAAGGTGGGGGTGAGGAGTGAAGGGCTGGGCTTGGGGGCTGTGCCAGGGAGGTGGGAGGTGGGGTAGGTGGTTGCTAAGATGACTTTTTAATCCAGGAAAATCTTCTCAAAAGTCGGGGGTTGTCTTATACGCCGGGGTGTCATCTTATAGGGCGGGTGCTGAAACTTCTGAGCCAGACTGGAAAATCTGCAGTCACTGTATACGGTGAGACTGGAAAATCTGCGGTTGCTGCATATGGTGGGGAGAGCTCAAAATAGCCGCACTACATTCATTTCAATGGAGCCGGACGAAGACCACAAGTGTCTCTAGTCAGCTCCTTTTTGTGCTACATACGGTCTTGGTCCAAATTTTTTAACCCAGGAAAATCTTCTCAAAAGTTGGGGATTGTCTTATATGCCCAGTCGTCTTATACACCGGAAAATACGGTACCATCTCTTCACCTGTAGCTTTCAAATCTAGACTTCTACTCTAATCCTCTTTCCCAGACTCCATTTCCCAAACACTTAATGGACAGTGATATCTGGATCAACTGCAGAAACCCCAAAATCAACATGTATACATCAGAACTGTCTTCTCCAAAAACCTGTTTCTTTTTTCTGCTTCCAGGTGTTAGTGAATGAGCTTCCTATCCCCCCTAACTGGGAATTTAGAGGTGCTTTTGCCTTAATTTTCACAACTCTACCCTAAGTCTTCCTTTCTATCTTCATTGCCATTGTTCCTCCAGGCCCTTGTTATGTCTCACATAGACAATTATAATTACACTAGAGGCCCGGTGCACAAAAATTGTGCACTTGGAGGGGGTGTCCCTCAGCCCGGCGGCCTTTGCCCTCTTGTAGTCTGGGACTCCTCAGAGGATGTCCACCTGCTGGCTTAGGACCACTCCCTGGGCAATCAGGCCTAAGTTGGCAGTCAGACATCCCTCTGGCAGCCTGGGAGCCCTCGGGGGATGTCCACTTGCCAGTGGGGAGCAGGCCTAAGCTGCAGTAGGACATCCTTAGCACGCTGTGCTGGCAGCTGTCAGCCTGGCTTGTGGCTGAGCAGAGCTCCCCCTGTGGGAGTGCATTGACCACCAGGCAGCAGCTCCTGCATTGAGCAACTGCCCCCTGGTGGTCAGTGTGTGTCATAGTGACCAGTCATTCCTAGTTGTTCTGCTGTTAGGGTCAATTTGCATATTACCTTTTTATTATATAGGATAGAGGCCTGGTGCATGGGTGGGGGCCGGCTGGTTTGCCTTGAAGGGTGTCCTGGATCAGAGTGGGGGTCCCATTGGGGTGCCTGGCCAGCCTGAGTGGCTGAGGGCCATTTTCAGGCTGACCATATCCCCTTTAGGGAGGGAGATTCTGCTGGGGTGCCTGGTCAGCCTGGGTGAGCAGCTGATGGCTGTTTGCAGGCTGACCACAGCCCCCAGACCCAAGCTCCCAGCAAGGCTGGCTGGAAGCAGGTATCTGGGATTTATTTATCTTCTATAATTGAAACTCTGTAGCCTTGAGTGGAGCCCAGTGCTAGCCAGGGCAGACGGGAAGCTTGGCTTCCTCCATCACCAGAGGCAACCCAAGCCTCCTGCTCACTCCAGCTCCATGGCTGCCGACATCTTAGTTGGGTTAATTTGCATACTCACTCCTGATTGGCCAGTGGGTGTGGCTTGTGGGTGTAGCAGTGTCGGAGTGATGGTTAAATTTGCATGTTTCTCTTTTATTAGTGTAGATCAGGGGTCCTCAAACTTTTTAAACAGGGGGCCAGTTCACTGTCCCTCAGACCGTTGGAGGGCCAGACTATAGTTTAAAAAAAAAACTATGAACAAATTCCTATACACACTGCACATATCTTATTTTAAGCAGGACAGGCAGCGGCGGCAAAAACACCCGGTGGGCCGGATAAATGTCCTTGGTGGGCTGCATGTGGCCCGCGGGCCGTAGTTTGAGGATGCCTAGTGTAGATCCTAACTGGTATCTCCATTCCCAATAGTCCTCCCTCCAATCCATTCTCTAAAACGCTGTCACATGGATATTTCTAAGTAACATCCATATCACTCTCCTGCAGACCACCTTCAGGACCAAGTCCAAACTGTGTCGTTTATAAAACCCTTCCCAATCTGGGTTCTGCCTAACTATTTTTCCACAATACCATATCCCAACCACATTGAATTTCTTGGAAGTTCTGTAAAACTAAACTCTCTCATGCTTCTGCCTTTACAAGTGCTGTTTTTCTTGCCTAGCACTTTTCCGAATGGTTAGTCCCTACCAGTCTTTCAAGAATCAACTACTGTGATACCCCCTCTAAAAAAAAGTCTCTTTGAGCCTGCCAAATATATTTCCTTCTGCCAATGAGCTGGGATGCTCTTCCTCTGCACCTACTTCTACTATTGTACACATTTTGCTGCGTGCTAATGCTAACTTACTGGACTCTGCCATTAGGTTAAGAGATCCTCAAAGGCCATGACCATTTCACTCACCTCTTTCTCCATAGCCCAACACAGGGTCTAGCAATTAAAAACATTCAATATTTGTTGGATAAAACAAATATTCCTTTTAGAGTTTTTCACTTATTCCTTGTTTGTTGGTTTTAGTGAGGTTTTATTTTTCTTCATTAGAAAGACATTCAGGAAGTGTGTTTTTTGTTTCATTATTATTATTATTTCTTTATTTTAATAAAAAATTTTTAATTGTCAATCAAGAATACATTTTTATTGCTTTTTATTATTTATTTATTTACTTATTTATATGTATTTTATTGATTGAATGGAGAGGAATAGAGAGAATCATCAATCAGCTGCCTCTTACATACCCCCTACTGGGGATGTGCCCGAAACCAAGGTACATGCCCTTGAATGGAATCGAACCTGGGACCTTTCAGTCCGCAGGCCAACATTCTATCCACTGAGCCAAACCAGGCAGGGCTTTATTGCTTTTGAGAGAAGGAGAGAAACATCGATGGGCCGCCTCCTTAATACTTCCTGACCAGGGATCGAACCCACAACCCTTTGGTGCACAGGACAACACTTCAACCGACTGAGCCACTGGGCCATGGCCAGGCAGTGTTTTTATCACCAAAATATTCCACAAATTTCATATGCCAGGTTAAGCTAATTAGCCACAATAGCTCCCTAATCCTTTTTAGGGCTGGATATGATCATGGCTTCTACTTTCCAGTTTATCCCAATTGTGTACTTATCCTGGTTTTCTCTCTAAACTGCATTTATTCCAGATAGTATATTTGTGCTAACACTTCAATTATAAGCCTATAGTTTAGACTTTGATATACACGTGTACTTTATGTATCAATCCATAGTGGTTTTAGATTGTAAGTACCAAATGAGAAGGAACATGGTCTAAATTCTTCTATTTAAACAAACGCAAATAGCTATAAAGAGGCTTTTTTTAAAATTTCTAGTTTTAAAAAAACATGGTGTACAATAAAAATAAAAGAAACCCACACCGGAAACTTGTATGTTCATGTTGACCAATGTCACCCTAATCAATTTAATAAATTAAAAAAAATTTTTTTCAATTGTAGAAACAAAAAAACATGGTATCGAGCACTTCTTGGGGAGCAGAATAGTACTCCTTGTAAAGGAGGAAAAGAAACAGGAGGTCTCCCTGCGTGCTCGGGCAGCTGAGCTATGATTAGAGAGAGGAGGGAAAAAATAAGGCCTCACCTGGTGGTAGTTGGAGAGGTTGCTATGCATGTCAGCAATGTCCTCACTGGACACTTCTTTGATGACCAGAGTTCGATCATAGGAGATAAGGAAGCGACCATCACTGCCTTCACTTTCACTTGGGGGACTTCGGGTAAGAGATACCTGTTAGAGACACACAATAAGCCAGAGACTCTTTTCTTCCCCTTTTATATGGAGATGCAAGTCATAGGATAATGGTCAACTGAATCCGTCTGAAAGTAGGTAAAATCCTGGCATAACAGGTTGAGCAGGGTTTCTTAATCTGGTGTCTATATATAGGGATTAAAAGTGGTGCAAAAAACTTTTAATCGTCAGCTGAGGACATTCTTTTTTTAAAAATTGATTTGGAAGAGAGAGGGAGATGGAGAGAGGTAGAAACATCAATGTGAGAGTGAAACATCAATCAGTTGCCCACTGCATGCACCTGAACCAGGGATCAAACTTGCAACCTGGGTACATGCCCTAAGCAGGAATCAAACCCTCGACCTTTTGGCACACAGGATGACACTCCAACCAACTGAGCCACAGCAGCCAGGGCCAAAAAAAATTTGTTGTCGTCACCTGAGAATATTCTTCCATTGATTTGTTTAGAGAGTGGAAGGGAGGGAGAAAGAGAAAGAGAAACATCAGTGTTAGGGAGACACTGATTGCTTGCCTCACAGGCCCTGCCTGGGCCCGGGAACCGAGACTGCAAATGAGGCACCGAGCCCTTGACCAGAATCAAACCTGAGACCCTTCAATTCTTCAGTCTGAGGGCTCTATCTACTGAGCCAAACTGGCCAGGGCCAAAATTTAATGTATCTACATTTTCCCCCTCGAGGACAAGGTTCATAATTTTCAGCAGATTTTTGAAGATGTCTGTGACAACAAAAAGGTAAAGAATCATACTTGCCAAGGCTCTCATTTCTCCAAACATGGCAGTCACAAGGCTTGCCCAGTTGTTAAGGAGAAAGGACCAACCTCAGCCCATAATAAATTCTCACCAAGTAATCCTGGTCATCAATTCCAAATCGATCACGGAGGTTCCTGAAAACCTGGGGACAATACTCCTTGAACTTGAAATGACTGGGCAGATTTTCCCTGAAAAAGGGGTTTTCAAGATTAAAAAAAAAACCCAAAGTAACAATATTACCTTACATTTATGGAGGACTTGACAGTTTACAAAGTACCTTCCCATATATTACTTTATTTGATTCTCATAAAACCCTTGTGAGGCCCTTTAAGGGTGTATTATCCCCATTTTATAAAAGGGGAGGCTATGGTTCAGGATAGTTGGGCAACCTGCTTAAGTCACCTGACTAGTAAATGACCTAAGTAGAATTAGGTTCTACTCCCATCCAAACAGCAACATTTCCCAAATCTCCAAGTAAGAGACATCCTAAAACTGGCAATAAGTGCCACTTTTTAGAATGGCATATTCTGATACTAGGAGGGTTTAAAGAGTTTTTTTTTCCAGGGAGTCCCTATTAGAAACTAATGGTAATGGCATCTAAATGAATTTACTTTATGGAATTGCTAGGCAAGAGAAGACATAAACTAGTACATACATATAAGAATGTAGGGGACACTGAAAATTATTTTAATGGTTTTTTTGCACAATACTGAATTTGTGCACTGGGAAGGAGGTTAGACAACACAGCTTGTAAGCTGCCTCCTAAATCTAAAACCTTCAACTCATTAAATCTTAACTCTTAAATTATTTATTCTTTTCTACAAAGACTGATTTGAGAAGGGTGGAAATTCCCACATACCTGTGGAAAAGGTGATTGTTGACCTTGATTTTGGAGCTGGCCTTAAAGTCATCTGGCAGTAGCATCACAGGGGGAGGCACCTGGCTGAGCTCATTGATCTGATAAGCCAAAACAAGAATGGGCAGTGAGTGAGTAGGGATGTTGAGAACTGCTCATACACTGAGTCTGGGCAAGAATCAGAAAAGGGCAACTCAAACCTCATTTCTTTTAAAAAACACATGGCTCGTGCATTCACTTGTCAGAGGTGAGAGAGACTGTCTCTGAGCTCTTCTGCTGCCCAACAGGGACTGCAGTGAGCAACCCTCATACAGAGTCCCTCGCACTCCTGGCCCCGAGGAACTTCATGCTCACAACAGTCATTTTAGATCAGGCAAATCCTGTAAGCAACTCAGAACTATTTTTAAAGCTTGAGAAATTCTAGAGGGAAAAAAATTTATCCTCAGTAGACCCAAGACAAACAGTTCCATGCTCTATTAAAAACAAAATAAAAGGCATTTTAAAAGTACACAAGAGAGTTAATGGGACTCTGAGGGGTCAATGGCAGCAAGAACAAAGATGCCCATATCCTTCAGGAGGCATCTCCTTACAAAGAGGACCAGTCCTTCCAGACCACTCTGACCCAGTTCTCTGCAGGACGTGCCACCTGCCTAGGTGTAAAGTAAAAGAAGAGCAGCTGATTTACGAGGGAAAGTCAAGCCAACCCACAACCAAAGGATGGATACATCACATGCTTCCTCAGCCTCCGGAATCAGCAGTCTGCTGATTCAGGGTGGGAAGGGGGTTCCCGAGAAGATGTGCCTTCTCTCCAGTGTTGCCACAGTACCTGTCACCCACCTTTAATAGTGCATTTATCATATGCCTAATCGCTAGTTTATGTAAATTCCCCATCTAGATTGTGAGCTCTTCCAGCACTAGGACCAGTGCTAGGTGCCTGCATCTCTCCGCTGCCTAGCTAGCAAAATGTTTGGCACGCGGTGGTCTCTCAGTGTTTATTAAATGAATAAAGGGATGCCTTGCCTATCCTTACTTGAGCATCTGACAGAGATTATGAAGCGCGGTCTAATCTAAATCCCATACACTACCGTGAAACCCAAATCCTCTTAACCTTGGTAGAAAAAGACAGATCACAGTCCTGCAGGGGGAGAAAAAAAAAAGCCACTTGAGATACCCAGCCTAAAATTCAGCTATAGTTCTTCATGTGCCCTCTGCCATCGGCTGTAACACAGGCTGAGTCATCACTAAGACATATGTTCAAAGAATTTCTCCATCCCAAACACTTGAAGTAGATGTGTGTTGGCTGGAGGTTAGCATGTTGAGGCTAAAGTATACAGACCTAGAGAAGCTGAGGCAGGTCTTATGTGTAATTCCCTCAATTCTTTCTAAAAGAAAACCTTCTGGTTAAGCTCCCCGAAGGGATGGATGAGTCACCTGGAAGGTACATATGAGAGGCGGCCCCACCTCCATCAGCCTTGCCCATACCAAGTGCCTGAGACTGACAAGACATTACCACCCAGGCAGCTGGGAGCTGTCCACCCAGCCACAAATGCAAAAGGGAGCTGACAGACCCCCCAGACGATATTTTAAACCACAAATTAAGAATGTGACAAACACTGTATTCTTCCTCAACCCCTTCCACCTCCACAACCCTGCCCTAACTGTAACAAGTCAAGGAAGCCGATCGGTAGTATTTTACAGGTCACTTTCAAGGTCACTGCATCCCCTCCGACGTCAGGTCTAAGGGAAGGGTGCCATGGCTGATTCCTTCACCTGAGGTATCCTCAGCACAGGAGAAGCACTGGCCGCCTCGGCCTGCGCCGGGTTCCCAGGCACACTACCGCAGTTTCTGAAGCTCACCACCACGGTGTCCCCATGACCAGCGCTTCTCAGCCCGCTCTTTAGTCCAAGAGGACCCCCACTTACACCAAACACCATCACCCCAGCCAACAGCGGGAATGCAGTTAAGACCACCACAGGCTGAGTGAGCGCAACCACTAGGCTGGGGGAAGGGTAGCTTCTCTGAAATGCTGTACCTCGGAAGGGAAAGGAAGGGACAGCAGGATTAGAAGGTCCGGGAAGCCTGCAGCTTCCCGCAAAGCCAAGGTTCCAAAGTCAAGGACGCCAGCTGGAAAGTAAGGCGGAGAGGAAAGTGAACGACCCCCCCCCCCCCAGCCCTCCCATCCAGCTCCCCGCCCGGCTCCCCTCCCACACCCTCCGCCGAGACCCGACCGCCAGCCCAGGAGACCACGCCCCCTAAAGCCTTCCGGCCGCAGCCGGGGCCGGCCGTCTCGCAGCCCGGGGCCGCGGCTGGATCCCGCAGGGAGGCGGGGAGCTGGATTCCGGGCGGGGAAGGCGGAACTAGCGTGGACGAGTCAAGGGCGGCGAGGGAGACAAAGTCTGCGGTGAAGGAAAAGGTCTAGAGTGAGAAGATACAGCTGGAGGCTGGTGAGCAGGGAACAGGGCAACCCGGCGGGGAAAATGGCAGCTCGAGGGGCACCGGAGACGGGAGCCCCGAGTCAGGGACGCCCCGAGGCGCAGGAGCTTGAGGGATTCGGACGGGGCTACCGGGGGGCCAGGGCCGGGTCTCACCGAGTGGGCGACGCCCCACAGGAACACGCCCACCAGTGGGTCAGCCGCCCGGAACACCTTCACCTTCTGCTGCACGAAATGCTTCTTCTTGGTTTTGGAGGCGAAGCCGAAACCCTGGCCGGGGGCCGCTGTACTCGCCGGGACGATGGCCGGCGGGGCCGAGGAGGACGCCATGGCCTCCCGCGTACCCGACCCAGGGGCACCCGGAGCCGGCCGCGATCGGGCTCCCGACCCGGAAGCGGTGCTCACCTGAGCCGCCGTCACGTGACCGGAGGCGGGCCCGCCGGCGCGAGCGGGCGGGGCAGGGCTGGTTCCGCCCCCTGGCCCCGCGGGCCCGGCGCGCCGCGGCGGATGGACTCCCCTGGCGCCGGGGCGGCGCGCGGCGGCCGTGTCCCCGGAGCCCGTGTCCCCGGGGGCCGCGGAGGTGCGGCCTGGGCTGCCTGCTCACTCCAGGCGGGAGCTTCTTCGCTGCAAAGTCGCCGCCCACTGGTTTTGCCCAGTTTCTAGGGGTAACCTCCCGGCTGAGGGTAACCCCAAAGCAGTGAACGAAATAGCACCCTGAAATGATTTTAAGGTATTACACGTGCCTGTGTTTAGAAGGGTCACTGCCTCGTTCTGGAGGGTGCCTGGGGTACTGCCAAAGTCCTGGCACGAGATGGGAACTAAACAGCAGCTGTTGGGGTGGAAGGAAGGGGTGGCACCCAAAGGTCTCCAGTTGGATGTCATTTTGGAAGATTCTTAGTGATGCGGGGGCTTGAGGAAAAGGGAGAGAGACATGGGGAGTGAATCCCAGGCTTCTGGCTGAGGTGAAGAGAGATGGTGGCCACACGAAAAGGTGAAGTTTAGGCAAAAAGAGTTCACGTGGGAACATGGCCCACAGTTCAGCAGAATGGTCTGTGCTGGGGATACAGAGTTTATTGTGTGGAATCTGCGGTGTGGATGAGAGCTCTCAGAGAGGGCAAGGAAAGAACCAGGGGCTGGACCTCGGTGCAAACCAGTCCTTAAGAAGCCGGTGCGGCTGGGTGACTGAGTGTGGACCCATGCACCGGGCGGTCACCGGTTCAGTTCCCGGTCAGGGCACATGCCGGTGTTTCGGCTCCATGGCAGGAGTGGGCGGGGGAGGGGAGAGGAGGGGGGCAGCGTTTCTGTCTTTCCCTCTCCCTCTCTAAAAATTAAAAACAAACAAACATATTTTTAAAAAGATCTTTTAAAAAAAGGGAGACTTCTGGGAAAAGGCTGAGAAGGGGTGGCCAGAGAAGTAAAGGAGCCAGGAGAGTGGCGTTTCAAGAAGGATTGAGCGAAGAGCACTGTCACATGTTGCAGAGAGGTGAAGCAAGACGAGGATGGAGAAGTAAGTGCCAACTGTACTTGGTAACTCGTGACCTTTGGAGCAGTTTCAGCAGAACAAGAGCCAGATTGAGGTGGGTTGAAGAAGGAGTGGGAGGAAAGGAAGTTGGAACGGAAGCCTGGGATGTTTTTTGGAAATTTGGTTGTAAGAAAACAAGATAGGAGTCTCTTAAAGAGAACCACACAGTAAAGAGAGGGACTTTTAAGGGAGACCTTACAGTGGTTCTCAACCTGTGGGTTATGATCCCTTTGGCGGTCGAACGACCCTTTCACAGGGGTCACCTAAGACCATCCTGCGTATCAGATATTTACATTACGATTCATAACAGTAGCAACATTACAGTTATGAAGTAGCAACGAAAATAATTCTATGGTTGGGTCACAACATGAGGAACTGTATTTAAAGGGCCAGAAGGTTGAGAACCACTGCCTTAGAAGGAGAAGGGAAGCCCTGGCTGGTAGAGCTCAGTTGGTTGGGCATTGTCCTGTCTACCAAAAGGTTGCTCCTCGAATTCCCTGTCAGGGCACATGCCTGGGTTCTGGGCTTGATCCCCAGTAGGGGGCCTGCAGGAGGCAGTCGATGGATGCTCTCACATTGATGTTTCTCTCTTCTCCCGTCCCCTCTCTCTAAAAATCAATAAAAATATTTTGAAATAAAAATGCAAAAACAAAAACAAAAAAAAAAAAAACAAGAAGGGAAGAAATAATTGAGACAGAAGTTAACAAAGAAGATGCAAACTGCCTAAGTCTGCATCACTTGGAGTTATCCTATCCTATCTAATAAAAAAGTAATATGCAAATTAGGCATCACTCTGTCACAAAGATGGCCACCCCCATGGCCACAAGATGGCAGCACCCAGTCCGGCTCAGCCCTGCCACTGAAGTGGTCAGGCCTATTGGCCAGGCAAGTGGTGGGGGAGGCGGGGCGCCTGAGGGGCGGAACAGGCGATCAGAGAGGGCTAGGGGACCCCTGCCCAGGCCAGAGACCTTTGCCAGAGGCCTCAGGCCTGGGCAAGGGCAGAGCCGGTGATCGGAGGGGGCAGGGGCAGAGCTGGTGATCAGATAGGTATGAGGGTGCCCTACCCAGACATAAGGCTGGGCCAGAGGCCTCAGGCCTGGGCAGGGGCAAGGCCAGAGATCGCAGGGGCTTGGGCACCACAGAGCCAGTGATTGGAGGGGCAGGGGCAGAGCCTGCGATCGCAGGGGTCTGGGCACTGGTAGAGCCAGCAAAGGAGGAGTCTTGATCAGAAGCTGCAGTGGGCCAGGGGCAGAGCTGGCAATACAGGAGCCTGGGGGTCTCCTGCCCAGCCTGTAGCCTTGGCCACAGACTGTAGTGGGGCAGGGGCGGAGCCTGAGATCAGAGGGACCTGAGGGTCCCCTGCCCAGGCCTGCAGCCTTGGCCAGAGGCTGCCAGTGGGGCAAGGGCAGAGCCGGTGATGGCAGGGGTCAGGATCAGAGCTGGTGAATGCAGAAGCCTGGGCTCTGTGAAGCCAGCGATTAGAGGGGCTTGGCGGTCTTCTGCCCAGGCCTGCAGCCTTGGCCAGAGCTTACAGGCCTGGGCAGGGGTGGAGCCAGTGATCAGAGTGAACTACAGAGGAAACACATTTTCTGACTGCTCATTAGCTAAGCTCCCTGTATGCCACTGGTAATATTCTTAGTAACTTGGGTAATAAGAATCCCTAGAGGTGATCTAGGGTTTTTCCACCACACTCCTGGAGAAAAAAATGAAGGTCCACTGCTGGAGGGCTAAGAAATGTCATATCTGGCCCTAGCCGGTTTGGCTCAGTGCATAATGCCTCAGCCTGCTGACTGCAGGGTCCGGGTTCAATTCTGACCAATGGCATGTACCTAGGTTGAAGGCTCATCCCTGGCTGGGGCCCAGGTCAGGGCATATGCAGGAGGCAACCAATCAAAGTGTTCCTCTCACTTTGATGTTTCTCTCTGTTTTTCCCTTCTCTTCCACATTCTCTAAAAATCAATGGAATTATATCCTCAGGTGAGGATAAAGAAAAATAAAGAAAGAAATGTCATACCCTATGAAAGACACATCTTGAAAATGCCTAAAGAAAGTTGTCATTTTTTCATGGTGAAAGGACTGGAGTCTGTGTTGATGAAAACACCTTGGTGGCTGCGGTGACTGGCAGTGGCTGCAGCAGTGGGGTGATGGGGCTGATGGCTTCCCCTGATTGGCCTGGTCACCTCCCACAAAGGGATGCCAGACTGCAGCTTAGGCCCACTCCCCAAAGGGAGCAGGGAGCAGGCCTAAGCCATCAGTAGGACACCCCCTGAGGGCTCCCAATATGTGCGAGGGGTCAGGCTGGGCTGAGGATCCCCCCCCCCCCAGTGCACAAATTTCATGCACTGGGCCCCTAGTTCTATATAATAAAAGCCTAATATGCTAAATGTCCAACTGTTCATTTAACCAGTCACTATGATATGCACTGACCATCAGGGTGCAGATGCTCTGACCGGTAGGTTAGCTTGCTGCTGGGGTCTGGCCAATCAGGACTGGGCAAGAAGGGCAGGACATGTCCTAGAGTCCTCCCGCATTCCCTCCTGGGTCAGCCAATCTTCCGCGGTCCCTCCCCAGCTGGCCTTCCTCCTCCCATTGCCCCTATTGGGTGAGAGAGGCCGGACATGCTCTGGTCCCTCCCTAGTGGAATCCCTCAGCATGGCCTGTACCCTCTCACAATCCAGGACCCCTTGGGGGATGTTGGAGAGCCATTCACCTGATCCCCACAGGCCAGGCTGAGGAACTCCACTGGTGCACAAATCTGTGCACTGGGCCTCTAATTTTATATATTAAGCTCTGAGTGTCTGAAGAATGAAAGATCTAGAAGGAACTTGCTTTAACCTAGAGAAGGGAGATTTATCACTTGTCAGAAGGGAGAGAGAAAGGAAAGGATCTGTGCAGATACATGTAAGTAAGAAAGGACTGGGGGATGCGGGGGGGGGGGGATGAAGAAGTTCATGTTCAATAATCTTAATTTTCCCCTTTTAAAAAAATGTTTTTATTGATTTTTTTAGAGAGGAGAGAGGGGGAGATAGAAACATCAAAGAGAGAGAAACATCAGCATCAACTGGCTGCCTTTTGCACACCCCCTACTGGGGATCTAGCCTGCGACCCAGGCATGTGCTCTGACCAGGAATCAAATCGTGACCTCCTGGTTCATGGGTGGATGCTCAACCACTGAGCCACACCAGCCAAGCTAAAATTTCCCTTTAAGGCAGACAGAGTTGTTGCTTATGAGAGGAAGGTGAGAAGGGGTCTTGAGGAGTAAGGGTTTAGACTAGTTGCCCTGGGGGTAGGAGAGGAAACTGTGTACATAGAGGATACATAGAAGGAAGGTTAAGCAGCATGGAAAGTCCAGTTAGGTTTGCAGGCTGTTTGTTTTTAGCTGCCCCAGTGTCTGATTGTGTAATTGTCTCCATTCATCTCAGCAGCTTTGAGGCATGACTAGAGAAGACAGGTAGGGGTAAGGAGGGTGACTATGGTACATTGTCATGGAACAAAAGAACTGAGCTGTTTGCAAAGGCAGGATAGAGACACTGGAAAGGAACAGAATTGATGCTGGAACTGAGGTGATGGCCTGGGGTGGAAATGAGAATTATTTTTTTGTTAAAAATTACCAACAACTATCTGGCCAGTGTGGCTCAGTTGGTTGAGCATCATCCCCTATACCAGGAGGTTGTTGGTCCAATTCCTGGTCAGAGCAAATGTCCTGGTGTGGCTTGATCCCCGGTATGAGGCTGTAGGAGGCAGCTGATCAATGATGTTTCTCTCTCATCAATGTTTCTATCTCTCTTTCCCTCTCCTCCCTTCCTCTCTCTGAAGTAAAACCAAACAAACAAACAAAACATTAAAAAATTACCAACAAGCCCTAACCAGTTTGGCTCAGTGGATAGAGCATCAGCCTGCAGACTAAAAGGTCCCAGGTTCGATTCCGGTCAGGGGCGTATACCTTGGTTGTGGGCACATCCCCAGTGAGAGGTGTACAGGAAGCAGCTGATTGATGTTTCTGTCTCTTCGATGTTTCTAATTCTCTATCCCTCTCCCTTCCTCTCTGTAAAAAAAAAAAAAAAATTACCAACAACCTAGAAAGATGCCCACCAATAGTGGAATGGTTGAATAAGTTATAGGATAAATAGCACTGGCCAATGTGCTCGGTCAGAGGTTAGAGCACTGACCCTAGCACCAAAAGGTCACGGGTTTGACTCCCAGACAAGGGCACATACCTGAGTTGTGGGTTCAATTCCCAGCCCTGGTCAGGGCATGTGTTGAAGGCAACCAATTGATGTGTCTTTCACATCGATGTTTTTTTCTCTCTCTCTCCCTGCCCCTTCCACTTTCTCTAAAAACCAATGAAAAAATATCCTCAGGTGAGGATTAACAAGAAAAAATTATAGGGTAAATATATGGAATTATGTAAACGAATAACAGAGGAATATGCAAATTGTCTGGGATGCCATCATAGTAACAGTAACCACCAAACAGCAGACTGCTTGGGGCAATAAGGCTGGCAGGGGGTTAGTGAGAGATGACCAAATGACTGAGCAGCAGGCTGTGTGGGGTGACCAGGTTGCAGGGGGGTTATTGAGGGATGACCAAACGACTGAACAGCAGGCTGCATGGGGCAACCAGGCTGGCGGGGTGGGGGGCAGTTGGGGCCGACCAGGCTGGCAGGGGGGGGCAGTTGGGGGCAATTGGGCGGGAGTTGGGGGCAACCAGGCCTGCAGGGGAGAGCAGTTGGGTAAAATTAGGCCAGCAGGGGAGGGTAGTTGGGGGCAATCAGGCTGGCAGGGGAGGGCAGTTGGGGTGATCGAGCTGGCAGGGGAGCAGTTAGGCATCAATCAGGCTGGCAGGGGCAGTCAGGCAGGCAGGCAAGTGGTTAGGAGCCAACAGTCCCAGATTGTGAGAGGGATGTCCAACTGCTGGTCCCAAGGGATCCCAGATTGGATAGGGTACAGGCTGGGCTGAGGGACAACCCCCCTCCCCCCGTGCACGAATTTCATGCACCAGGCCTTGTGTGTGTGTGTGTGTGTGTGTGTGTGTGTGTATTAAGGTAAACCTACGTGTATTGGCATATATACATAGGATATATTGTGAAATGGGGGAAAAACACTCCGTGTGTAAATATAGGAAAACATCTGAAAGGATATATACCACACTGTCAAATGCCATAGTATGCAAGGAAAGGAGAGACAGGGGAGGGAAAAGATTCACACCATCATACAGCCATCATTGAATTTATTTTATTTTAAAGGTATCTATGTACATCAAATAAATACACACTGGGGTTTGTGCATTTTGGTTTCTCTTCCACACTGGCATGCAACATTTGGCAGATGTGAGTGGTCAGGCCAGGGGCCCCTTGTGGTAACCCCGGCTCTCTGAAAGGGATGCAGTGAGTGTCAGGGGAAGAAGATGTAGAGTGAACCTTCTGGTGAAGGCTTTGTGTGTGTGTTGTTTCTGATTAATGTAAGTGAATTATATTTCTCTTACGTCTTGCTAAAGAGAAGCCTGCTTCCTCTGTCTCCTCCCTCTGCGTCTGCCCTACACCTTCACATTTTCTTATGTGTTTTAAAAGAATCATTTGGTGGCAAGATTATATAAAATCCTCTGGATTCTTAAATGCCCTCCTGGCAAATATTAGCTCAAGTCACAGGTGCACAGTTATCTTCCTCCCCAATTGGGTCTGGGAGAGAGGATGGCTCATCCACCCACCTTTTCCCTCTTGCTGTGAGTTGCAAGCTTAGGACAGGGAAGTCAGATTGAACTCCATTCCTCAGAGCAGTGGTTTTCAAACTACTCTGCAGAACTCTCAAAGTTTCTTAGGACTGTCCAAGGACTCCTCAACGAGTGAAGCATTTACTACCAAACAAAGAAAATACAAACTGCCCAGGTCTGCATCACTTCTAATAATTTTTTAATATTAGAGTTCTATATAAGATTTCTTATGAAAAATGTTTGACTCACTGCTTTGGATTTATTCCACATCCCTCTGGCATTTCTCCCCTCCCTGCTGCATTTCTCCTTAATTGCTAAAAGGGAGAAAGGACTTCTTTCCTTGAAGGAGCCCTGGGCTAGCACAGCCTGTACTTATTGACTTGCATTCAAAATGAGCTTTCTTTCCTGACTTAGAAGCTGGGGGATAGTTGCCCTGCTGCTGGCGGATCCTGTTCTTCCATCCTCGATAAGACTGGATATCTGGTCATCCGACTTCCTTAATTTGGACTGGCTTGTGGTCTCCATTCTCCATCCCTGCAGTTACCTGGGAAACCACCTTAGCACCATGTAGAAGGGAAAGATGTCTGAAACCAAAACAATAGTCCTATCCATTACATGGGGGTTGAAGGGCGAGACACCCAGTTCTAGCCCTGGGGTTCCTCCACCTCTGGAAAATCTGCCCTGCCCCCTTCTTTAAAGTGTACTTACCAGCCTTAGCTGGCTTGGCTCAGTGGATAGAGCATCAGTCTGCGGACTGAAGGGTCCCAGGTTCGATTCTGGCCAAGGACACATGCCTGGGTTGTGGGCTCAACTCCCCAGTAGGAGATGTACAGGAGGCAGCTGATCAGTGATTCTCATTATTAATGTTTCTATTTCTCTCTCCCGTCCTCTTGGAAATCAATAAAGAAATATATTTTTTAAAAAATAAAGCGCACTCACCAGATGGGGATATTATAGAAGGAACTCTTTGTAAAAAAAAAAAAGTTCATGTTGGGGAAAAGGCAGGCTCCAGCTTGAAAGAAAGGCATCGCAAGATAGACATTTTTGCCAATGAACTGGACGCCCCCAAACCAAAAGGTGGAGATGGGAAGAAATGCATCCCAATATGGGGCAGAAAAAGGAACCCAGCTCATCGCCATGGCAAAAATACTTAGGAGTTCCCCAGCCTGCTCACCCTCAGCCCAAAGAAGCACTTGTTTGACTATGCTTGCCTGTAAGTATCATCGTGGACAGATGAGCAACTATTTGACTGTCAGAAGTGTCTGCTTCCTCAACCTTTCAAAATATTTCAAAGCACTGTAGGTTCTGGTCAGGAACTCTGAGGTCCAGAATATCAAAAGGAGTTTTGAGGAGAAAGGGAAGTGGTCCCTTGAACATTGTGTTCTTAGTCATCCAGGAGAGAACAGGAAGAGGGAGGCAAAAGGCAGACCTCAAAGGGCAGAGGTGCGTAACCCCTCGATTCGGGTGAAGGGTATATGAAGAAAATTCTACATATAATTTAGTAGTCCTCCCACCTTACCCCCCGACCCCCCATGCTATATGTGAAAGAGGAGGGAGGAATAAGAGTCTATTTCTGTATCTTTTTATGATGTTAAGACATTCTTCTGCTTAAGGCTTTGTGTGTGTGTGTGTGTGTGTGTGTGTGTGTGTGTGTGTGTGTGTGAAGGGTCACAGCCCTCTAGCTCCCGTTTCACCTTTTATCATCTCCGTGACTAACACCACAAAGTGAGAGAGGAAGAAGAGACATTTGCCCTCCTCCCTATTTTCCCAAATGAGGAGGGTATACTATGTTTAGAAATTGCTAAATACATCATTAAATACTTAGAGAGTAAGACAGAAGAGAGACATAGTAGCAGCCTTTGATATATAGATACAGAGTACAAAGAGATACAGAGTAAGAGAAGACATCAAACATAGTATAGTCGAACAACAGGGGTTGGGGAGGGAGTTAGCATCAGAGACCACAGGTTTGCAGCATGCTGAGAGAAGAGGCCTCAGTCCCTCTTAGAAACTGGGGAGAAAGAGAAAGAGGTTGTGAGCAACCACCTGTGGCTCAGCCACTGACTAGGACTGGGTGACATTTGTACAGACTTTGGTTTACAGTTCTGTTCCTTTAATACCAATAACCGGACACCATCCTCCCAACCCCTCCTCCTCCACCTCAGATTTTCCTAACTCCTCCTTCCCAGTTCCTACTTCTTTGCTTCTCATGCCTTTCTGCTTACATGTGCCTGGCCGACTGTCTTGGCAAACCCCTAGAGAGAGCTCCATTTGGATGCATCCCAGTAAGAGACTAGCTGTGTTCTCTCATTTCTAGTTCTCCAAGGACCCAAAGTGGACCAGAAAACAGGACCACAGTACCCAGTTCTGGGCCCTAAAGCCATGTGGTGAGGAGCTTGGTGACACACAAGAACCAGGAAGGTGCCTGTGCTGCTGCAGGAGAGGACCTGGGGCCTGAGGTGGAGAAGGGAGCGGGGCTTGGAGGTGGGGACATGGCTGTTTTCTGCCTCCACTGAGCAAGATGAGAGAGGAGTGCTAACACTCTAACAAAAAATTAGACTCTTGGGGTATTTCCTAGAACTCACTGGTAACATACAGCTATAAGGAAAATAGGACACAAGTGTAGGAATAAACCAAACATCTCCTTTACTGGAGATGTCTTAGAAAATACCTATGCACCCAAAATTATTTTAGGGTGGAGGCAGCGGGAGGGTTGAGACGATCTCCCAAGGTCTAGGTATCTACCCAATTTCCTAGACCTGTGTGTGGCTCTGAATCCACCTCCTTTCACTTCTTTTGACATGTGGCAGTGACCCCTAGTGGCAGAAAGGCAGTACACTGGTTACTCCTCTGGCCAAAAGGAAAATAAGTATACTAGTAAGGGGGAAGGGAGATTAGTTTCCAGAGGACTTGGAGCAGTACCATTGTGGCCCCCTACAAGGGAAAGGCAGGAGTTGGGGACAACTATGTAGTAAAAATTTTGAGATTATTAAAAAAGTGGAAGAAACAAGCGGTAAGGGCAAGAAAGTAGGCAACCTGAGGTCGGACAGAGGAAGAGGCCTGAGCTACCTGAAAGTGCAGGTACGCAGCAGTCTGCGTGGGAGATTAGCTGGCTGCTGTCTCTTGGTGGAGAGGGAAGAGCTTGGCCTGGTCCTCAGCCTCACAGCCGCATGGCAGATCACTCCTGGAAGAAGAGACGCAGCATACTCACAGCACTGTCAGCTCCGTATAAATGAAAGCATTCCTGTCACCTGCTCCCACAGCATTCCTGTGAGGCAGTGAAGGCAGGGACTATTCTGGTTTTACAGGAATACAGGGAAAAGCAAGGTCAGGGAGATGGAACTGACTTGCTCAAGGTCACAAAGTTCCCAGAGATAAGAGAGAAACCAGGCATCCAGTATCCATGGCATTTCCCACCAACCCCCATCACTGGGATGGGGAGAAGCCTCAGATGGGATTGGAGGAGGGGGCAGTATTCTGCACCGAGGCAGGGGAGGACTGGATCTCCTGGTCAACACAGTGATGACAAGAAAGATTCTCATCTCCTCCTCCTTCCTCGAAGGCTCCATGGAACTAACTAGGGCATGAGGGACATTTAGTCATTTCTGGTCCCACCCAGAGAAACCAAGAGTAGTGGGGAGGGTGTACCTGTTGTCGTTGATATCTGTGGCATTTCCTAAAGAGATCATCATTGAGAATACAGAATTAGAAGAAGAAAAAGGAGATTGGGCATTAGAAACTATCTCTCCAAACCCTCTCTCATCCTAATTCCTTAGAGAGAAAGGTAACAAACACTCTTTGGAGCCTAGCTGCCATTGGGGGTTGTGGCACTATATCTACAGCTGCTCATGCTGCATCATTATGCTGAGAAGAAGCCTCCCGGGTCCCTCATGCAGGAGAGGAGAAGGGGAAAGGAAGGCCATGGCGGGGACAGATACTGTAATGGGAGGAATCCTGTATAATAAAGAGGTAATATGCAAATTGACCCTAACAGCAGAACGACTGGGAATGACTGGTCACTATGACACACACTGACCACCAGGGGGCAGACACTCAATGCAGGAGCTTCCCCCTGGTGGTCAGTGTGCTTCCACGGGGATCTCTGCTCAGCAACAAGCTAGGCTGTTGGCTGCCAATACAGCAGTGGTGGTGGGAGCTTCTCCCATCTCCTCAGCAGCACTAAGGATGTCCAACTGCAGCTTAGGCCTGCTCCCCGCTGGCAAGTGGACATCCCCCAAGGGCTCCTGGGCTGCCAGAGGGATGTCTGACTGCCAGCTTAGGCCTGATACCCCAGGGAGTGGGCCTAAGCCAGCAGATGGACATCCTCTGAGGGGTCCCAGACTGCAAGAGGGAACAGGCCGTGCTGAGGGACCCCTCGAAGTGCACAAATTTTTGTGCACTGGGCCTCTAGTCTACTTATAAGAATCCAAGCCCCTGAAGGGATGGGCAGTGTGCAAGCTGTAGGTACAGGATCACTTATACTTTTCAACTTGCCCTGGGGACCCTAAAGGCTGGTGACCCATCTTTCTCACTTACCGTTGTCCATGTTGGCCTTCTGGTAGGAAGCCAAGGTGCCTCCAGAAGACATGGCTCCATTGCTGGCACAGGAGTTTGCAAAACTGGATGGAGCAGAGCAGAGAGATGCAGCTTCTGGCATGGCACTCCCCTCCCACCCCCCTGTGCTTTCCCTCCCCCCTCCCACTATGCCAAGGACACATCCACACCCTCAGGGATGGAGCCATATACCCCGCCACTCCCCCGAGAATAGAAAATAAACATGGTCGCAGGCTGGGAAGCAGATGCCCACCTTCTAAGGATTAATGAGAAAGCATTAATGAAGTTACTTAGGAGAAGAATCATGTCTCCCCCAATAACTAACCAAACCTTATGCCTTATAGGGTATTGGGTTGGGGTTCCAGCTTATGCCCTTGGTCACTCACTACGTATCTGAGGTGGAGCTGGGTGCAGGCTGCAGGTACAAATTCTGGTAGTTCTGGAAGAGGCTGTTGGTATAACTGATGCACTCGGGGCTGCGGGTGCCATAGGGGTTGGTGGGTGAGGATGCTGGGTAGTGGCCAGGCCGGATGGGTTTGGCTGTAATAAAGAAGGGAAAGTTGGAGTTGAACTGAGTTGCTTATAAGATAATTTACTTTTATACTTTGGGGGGTATAGTTGGGGGTGGGCAGATAGAGTAAAAACCAATAATGTAGTTGCTTGACACTCAGGAATTTCCCCATGGGGCAACCCCACCTTACCTGTTGCCATCCACTCCCCACTCACCAATCTGGGCAGAATGGCCTCTCTTTCCCGGGCTCTTGTACCGAACGGCCTCCTTAATGCGGTCTACCTCCTGCTGGTACCGGCGCTTGTCCTTCATGGCGCCCTCCTTGGCCTCCTTCAGTGCACCCTCCAGGGCCTTAACTCTCTCAGCCGTAGCCCTAAGTCGTTTTTCCAGTTTAGGAAGCTCACAACGCAAATCTGCATTGTCACGTACCAGCTGCGGGGTGAGCCCAAGGGAAGAGGCAGAAAGAAAGGCAGGTGACCCAGGTGTGGGGCGCAGGTGGGGAGAGAGAATAAAGAAAAATCGAGTCAGAGGAGATGGAGACCATGTTGTTTCCCCAAAAGCCTCCTTCCCCTTACCTAACTTGCTGTTTTTAGCCTGTTCTTTCCTTCTCCCTGATCAAATGATGGTCAGGCATTATGAAATGTCACAGTTTTCTGGGCAGCAAATCGTGCACTGTAGCCCAGAACTCCTGTGATAGGGTCCTGTCTCCTTCTGGCCTAGAGATGCCCCCCCACCAATATCTTCCAGCTTGTGCCAAACCAACAGCCCCAGGGCAACCATGGGGATGAGGCACCCCTCACCCAGGATGGCTTTATGGGCATGCACAGGGTGGGGCAGCAGGAGCAGAGTAGCAGTGGGCAGGGTAGATATGGCATTGAGTGCAGGTGAGGTACAGTGCAGAGCAGGAGCAGAAGCTGGAATACAGGAGCCCCATCTCCCCTTCCACCCCCACACATACACAAGATGCTCCATAGGAAGGAAAGAAAATGTCTGAGACTCACACACATTTGTGCTCATTACCTTCACAGTCAAGGATTTCCTGCGCTGTCCCTCCCCCATTTAAATTAAGCTACAGGTAGCAACCACCTTGAAGCCAGAAACAGTGTCCGGACCTTTTCACAGGGCCTCATGTGACCTGGGGCACTAAAGTTGGCCAAAGAGCCGGCCTTGGAAGAGAGCACGGGGATCAATGTGACTGGCAATTCTGGGAGAAAGGGCAGAGCTAGAATTGCTGTGCACCCCTTTAATTCTGGACAGTTTACAAATTACAAACCGTGTTTTGCTGGGGCAATAACTTAGTTCAATTAGTAACGGGGCTGTAGCCTTCGCCATTTAAGATCCGATTAATGAAGACGTTTCTGCATCTCATTTTCCTTCTTAGCCTTGTGTCCACTGAGGTCGGGAATTTTGAGGAGTCCTCCCTCCTATGAGTGAGTAGCTTTTGGGATTTGGAGCAGAGGCACAGGCTTCACTGGGGAGGGGTGGGGGGAGGAAGCAGCCTGTGTTTGCCTGACGTATGCCACAGAATGGGTGAGCATGGAGGACATTATGCTGAGTGACATAAACCAGTCTCCGAAGGACAGATACTGTGTGACTCCACGTCTACGAGTGGTCAAAATATAGAGACAGGAAGGAGAATGGCAGGTGCCAGCGGCTGGGGAAGGAGGACTTATTGTTTAGTGGACATAGAGTTTCAGTTCTACACGATGAAAAGAGTTCTGGAAAAAAAAATGATTAAAGTGGTAAATTTTGTTATGTGTATTTTACAGTAAAAATGTTTGGTGGGAAAAGCAATATAATATGCATCTTGATGGAGAAGAAAAATGAACACCCAGAAATTAAAACAAGAAACAACAAGGTAAAACAACAAGAAAGCCCATTGTATGGGAGAACATATTTGCAAATGTTATCACTGATAAGGGTTTAATCGCCAACATTTACAGGGAATCCATACAACTTAACAAAAGGAAGATAAACAACCCAATCAAAAAATGGGCGATGGACCTAAATAGATACTTTTCGAAAGAAGACAGAGGGAAGGCCAAGAGACATATGAAAACATGCTCAAAGTCACTAATCATCCGAGAGATGCAAATCAAAACAACAATGCGGTACCATCTCACACCTGTCAGAATGGCTATCATCAACAAGTCAACAAACAACAAGTGCTGGAGAGGATGCGGAGAAAAAGGAACCCTCATGCACTGCTGGTGGGAATGCAGACTGGTGCAGCTACTGTGGAGAACAGTATGAGTTTCCTCAAAAAAACTAAAAATGGAATTGCCATTTGACCCAGTGATCCCACTTCTAGGAATATACCCCAAGAAACCAGAAACACCAATCAGAAAGGATATATGCACCCCTATGCTCATAGCAGCACAATTCACCATAGCTAAGATTTGGAAACAGCCTAAGTGCCCATCAGTAGAGGAGTTGATAGAAACCTGTGGTATATCTACACAATGGAATACTATGCTGCAGTAAAAAAGAAGGAATTCTTACCATTTGCAACAGCATGGATGGAACTGGAGAGCATTATGTTAAGTGAAATAAGCCAGTCAATGAAAGATAAATATCACATGATCTCACTCATTTGTGGAATATGATGAACAACATAGACTGATGAACAAAAGCAGACCCAGAGACAGAGAAGCATCGATCGTCAAACCTCAGAGGGAAGGTAGGGGAGGGTGGGGGTAAGAAGGAGAGATCATCCAAAGGACTTATATATATGTAGGACAAGCATATAGGCCTAACCAATGGACACAGACAACAGGGTGGTGAGGGCATGAGTTGGGGGGGGGTGGGGGTAATGGGGATAAGGACACTTATGTAATAACTTAATTTAAAAAAATGCTTTGTGGAAAAGAAAAAGAATGGCAGAACTGATAACAAATGTTTCTTCCCTGTCTTTCAGCTTTCCTATCCTATATAATAAAAGGGTAATATGCAAATTGACCCTAACAGCAGAATGACTGGCCACTATGACACACATGACCACCAGGGGCAGACAATGCAGGAGCTGCCCCTGGTGGTCAGTGCACTCCCACAGGGGGAGCTCTGCTCAGCCACAAGCCAGGCTGATGGCTGCCAGTACAGCGGTGGTAGTGGAAGCCTCTCCTGCCTCCTCAGCAGCACTAAGGATGTCCGACTGCAGCTTAGGCCTGCTCTCTGCTGGCAAGTGGACATCCCCCAAGGCCTCCCAGGTTGCCAGAGGGATGTCTGACTGCCAGTTTAGGTCCAATCCCCCAGGGTTCAGGCGTAAGCCAGCAGATGGACATCCCCCGAGGGGTCCCAGACTGTGATAGGGCACAGGCCGGGCTGAGGGACCCCCTGAGTGCACAAATTTTTGTGCACCGGGCCTCTAGTCTATAATAATAAAAGGGTAATATGCAACTTAGATCAGACATCCTTCTGGATGAAGCTGGGGCCAGAGCAAAGTTGCCTGGTCCCAGATGCCTGCCAGCAGCCGGAGCGAAGCCCAGGTCCTGGGTGCTGGAAGGAATCCGGTGCTGGCAGCCAGGGGAAGAAAGGCTTACTCTTGCACAAATTTTCATGCATAATATATTTTTTTAAATAAGCAAAGGAAAAGAGATGGTAGCAAAGTCCTCTGCAAGCTCAAGGAAACAAACCCTGCAGACTACCATTGGGCCACAGTTCTGTGATTTTGTCATTACTTGTTTTTAAGTGTACTGAGTGTCTGCTATATGTGCTGGACAGTGTACTGGGAAGAAAAGAAGTTTAAGGTCCAGTTTAGTGAGAATATGAGCTTAAATGGAATTTTAAAGTCGATTTGAAAAGAAGGAAATGAAGAAGAGATAGGGGTTTATCTATGAGTCAGTTAAAAACCAACTGACTGTTGCACCTCTCTTCAAGGCTCAGCTATTTGGCTCTGTCTGCACCAAACATTTCCTGTCCTGACTCCTTTGGACTGCCCGCCTACCTCCCCACCCCATACCTTTGACACCCAGTCATCCACCTAAGGAACCGCAGCAGCAAGGAGGGCGACAGAGAGGCAGTGACTTAATACACAGGGCCGACTGGGGCTGGATGGGCCATCTAAAGCAGCGGTCGCCAACCAGTGGTCTGTAAGGTCCGAAAGGCTGGCAACCGCTGATCTAGAGGACATCACTGATCTCCCCGCATGCCTGCCCCAGGCCTAGGCCCACGGAGCTCTCTCCGTCTCTCCCTGTGAGAAAGCTCGACTTCCCTAGCTGCTTCGTGTCTCGCTGCTTTCTATCTCTGGCTAAAATCTGACCAGCATCCCTTGTGTATAGTTATAGCCCATGCCTCCGAGACCTCTATCCATTTTCAGCCTTTCACTCCAACAGCATAGGCCTGGGGATTCCACTTGAGCAAAGGCAGGTTGGGAGCTTTGAGAAGGGAAAACAGGCACGGAACAAAGAAAACGGTAAACGTGGAACCAAATCTGGTATAAAGAAGGGCTTAGTGGGAAACGTCAGGAAAACATGCAAGTCGATTTTCCTAAATCCAAGGGGCCTCCGAGGGTTTGGTATCCCAGGCCGCTGGCCTCAAGACTTCTCTTCACTCCTTCCACCCACTCTTACCTGTTTGTGAACCTTTGTAAGCTGTTCCAGGTTGTTCTCAAGAAAGGAAATCTTCTGCTTTTGGGAGTGAATCCCCCCACTGTCCTCGGGCTCCATTTCTGCACTCTGATTAAAGACAGAGGGAAAGACGTGGCTGTCCTGAAGCCAAACAGGTTCCCACCCAGGCCAGGCCAAGCCAGCCCACAGGAGACCAAAGGCCGGAGGACGTGAGAACAGGAGGAGAAACGGGGCTAGGAAGAGCCCGAGCGAGGACGGTACTCACTTTCTTGACTCGAGTCGTGACGTCTTGAACGAACAGCTTGCGAAGGTTGTGGAGGGTCTGGAGTTCCCGGGCCTGGAAAGAATGATGCAAGACTGGGTTAGCCAAATACCAGGTCAGCCTTTGACTCTGCAATTACCCAGTCAGGAGAGTCACTCATCCTCTAGGAAAAGAGGTGCCCCGTTATGCCACAGACCGGCTCTGCTCTGCAGCGGGCAGGAGGAATGGGGACAGGAAGAATCGGCGGAAGAGACGAAGCCCCCTCCACCAAGCTAACTCAGCACAGACGGAAACCACTCACAACGGTCTCCTCCAGGCCCTTGAGGTCCTGCTTGGACTGCTCATGTCGCTCGTACAGAAATCTGGGGGAGGAGGAAAACAGAAGATTCTCTCAGGATTCTCCTCCCGCGTCCGTTCCTTTAACATTTTTTTTAAATTACCTATTATACAAGTTACCCATGCTCACTGTGCAGAAATTAGAAAAGGTGGAAAAAAGAAAAGATAGGGAAGACGTGTTTCCTAAAAAGCTCATGATTCTACTACTTACAGATCAAAACACCATTAGCATGCTGGTGTCCTTCTTGCCAGACTCATTTTTCTATTCACGTACAACCCATAAATATTTTATGGGACCATCAACATACTGTTTTGTAACCTGCTTTTTACACTTAACAGAACATCGCAAACATCTTTCCCTGTCGGCTAATATTCAATAGAGGTCACTTCTGAAAGTCTCCTCTCTCCCCCTTCCCTACCCCATTAGATTATTCTTTGGAGGCATTTGCTTTCTGTGGACACCATATTCACATCTACACTGCACCCTGCCTCTGCGGGTGCAGCTGAGTCAGTCAGCCTCTATGGCTGCTGGGCTGCAGGCGCCCTGGCACTCACGTCAGCTCCTGGAGTTTGGTGCTCTTCTCCTGTTCTTCGTTCTTCAGCTTCTCATAGTCGGCCTGAAGCTTCTCCAGCTCTAACTGGAGCTTCTGGTTCAGGCTGTGGAGGGCAAGAGATATAGCAACAACCAAAGGATTTGAATAACGGAGAAAGGGAAGACCAGCTCTTCAAGCATTTTCCCTCTTGAACGAGTGAGTCCAATTAGATTTGATGCATCTTCCTTCAAATATAGGCAGGCTCAGGGCCACTGTTTCCATGACAGAGTAAGGAACCCTGAGCTATTTAGAAGAGCGTCAAGGACTGGGACGAGGCCTTACTCCTATACCTCCTAGAGTTGGGCTGCACAGTCGTGTCATTGTTGGGGGAGTGACACACGGAGGTTAAAGAACAGGATCTGAGGGAGCATTTGAGTGGACACAAACTGGGCAAGAGGACCAGGTAGAGGACAGAGCCGCCCTCGGGAACTCTTACTCTTTGAGCTCATCAATGGTCTTTTGCTTCTCATTGATCTCGTCCCGGAGCCGGGCCAGCTGCCGGTAATGGGCCTCCCGGTGACTCTCCATTTGCAGCTCCAGAGCCTTCTATAAACGACACCACCCCAAGCTCAAAGCCAGGCTCCCCAGCACCAGCTCAGTGAGGGCCAGCACAGCCCTGCCATCCCCACACCTTCCCTACTCACCTTCACTTCGTCTGCATCCTGTGTGTCCGGCTCCTTGTCCTTCAAGGCCACTTCATGCACAGTTTCTAAAAGAGGAAAACACAGCTCACACCTCACCTACCTCCACCAGGAAAAACTTCACATTGTGACCAGACCTCAAGGCAGGGCAGGGCACATCTACCCAGAATGGGCCCACAGGGATGTTCTTCTTGGTTAGGACAGCCCAGTTGGATATAGCAGGGACAGAGACAATGGCGTGTTTATGGTTCATGTACAATAAGCTACATGCAAAAACTTGCTAAGTAGCATGTGAGTTGGTCTCATGGTTTGGGGGAGTGTGCCGTTGGGTGGTTTCTTTCCATGTTTGTCACTTTCAACTCCCTGCCTGCTCTGGGATCTCATATTCTCAGGATGGATGGGTTGGAGGTTTAAGAAGGCCTCACCCTGGGCCTGGAGCTTGGCCAGCTCATCACTCAGGGAGTCATAGGACTCTTCCAGGTGCCGCTTCTTTAGCTCCACGCTCTGCATGTATTCCGTAAGCGAGCGGATCTTGGCCTCGTGCTGGTGGGAGAAGGGTTGGCGAGAGGAAGAGGATGGGTGGAGCAAAGGTCACCACTCTGGGCAGCACAGACCTCTGTAAACTCCAGCTTTCTTCCCAGGCCCTCTGCTCCTGCTATGCCTTCTATGAGGATGCAAAGTCAGGGTCAATGCTTCTAGAGACCCTTTCTTTAGACCCCATCAACTTAGAGGCCAGTATCCTTGCTACAGCGTCACTTCTCTGGCCCAGACCCTCCCCTGCTACCCCAGCGCTTGTGTCCTTGACTTCAGTTGGCCCTAGACACCTGACAAAGGTAGGTGCTAGGAGTTTTATCTCATAACCACAGAGCCACACTTTCTCTCACGGCACCCAAAGGCTCTCAACCTCTAGCACTCACCTGGGAGATGAGGAGCTGGCAGGATGATAGTTCCCGCCCAGTCACCTCCATCTTGCGATGGCATTCCACCTGGAGGTTCTCCAGCTGCCGGCACCGCTTGACCACAGACTTGACCTCCGATTTGATTTTGCTGATGTAGAGTCGGGCCACGGTGAACTCCTCCTCGATGGCCCCACTGATCTCCACCGGCTGAAGGGGGCAAGAGGGGGAAGAGGTGCTCTGCTGCGGGAAACCTTTCATCCATTCCCTTCCACTTTGCTTCTCCCCGCACACAACACATGCCCAGGGACTCAGGTGACACAGGTATTTTCCGAACAACTTTTAGCAGCTCTCTGTCACCTGGCATGGCACATTAAATCCCTCTCCCTGCATTCAAAGATCCAATCCCAACAGTCACCCGCTTCCATCTTATAAAGCAACATGATTTTCTTTTTCAGTCAAACAGTTCTGCTTGACCACCCACATGAGTCATTGTCCTTGCCACAGATTTGCATATATCATTTCTCACTCTGTGCCCCCATCTCTAACTCCTGCTGTAACCACATCTCCATTGCTTCTTCTTCCTTTTTTTTTTTTTTTTTTTTTTTAGAGAGAGACTTCTAAGAGTTTATTTGAGCCAAACTGACCACATATGCCAGGGAACGGTCTCATGTGCTGTTCCATTGCTTCTTTACTTATCACCCTTTAGAAGGCATATTTTCAGTTGAATCTATGCAAGCCTCTCCTTGTTTTCCTGGGTCTAGTTTGAGGGTGTGTTTCCTGGATCTGTGGCCCGCCTCTCTGGGTGTCCCTGACAGCCTGGATTCTCCTGTCTGGCATCTCCTACCAATGCCCAGAACAGGAAACACCTGAACAAAACTGCTGCCTCTTTCGCTACTCACCAACTTAATCTCCCCGTTGCCCACGATGACACTGAACTCACTCAGGTCCTTCATCAGCCCATTCAGCACCTCCGCAATTCGTTTTCGCTGGTGTCCACTGACTTCCTGTAGCCGCTGCAACTCAGACTCCAGGGACAGCATGGTGGCCTGGGGACAGGCCCTCAGTCATCCCATCGCCATCTTCCTATTACCCTCCCCAGCCCAGGCAGAGGCCTCTCCCCTCATGCATGACCCTGAAAGTCTCTGTGAAGAGAACACAGACCCTGCAGAAGGGCCTGGAAGAGAGAGGGGTCAGAAGGACACAGTGCAGTGAGCAGCTGTGGGAAGGTCTCACAACACACTGCACATCAGTGCAAAGGTGCAAACACAGTGCAGCCCTGGAGGGAAGCAATAGTCCCTTTGGATGTAGAGGATGTCCTGAGGCCAGGGAGCTCCTGGGCCCCAGTCGGCCACTCACCACCTTCTGAGACAGCTCATCCACCAGAAGCTGGTTCTGCTGGCTCTTTTCCTCCACCTCCTGGGACTTCTGGTCATAATTGACAGCCAGCTCCTCCAGGGCCTGCAGCACTTCCTTCACCTCATCCTTCGCAGCGTCATTCTCTGACTGCAGGTGGCTCAGCTCCTGCTGGACCTTCTCATTGTCTCCTCTGGTGGACACCAGCAGCTTCAAGGGAGAGGGGAGGCATGGAGAGGAGGCATGTCTGCTGCCAGTGACCGCTTCTTCGACCCTTACTCTAGGGAAGCTGAGCCCCCCCCCCCCCCCAGGCATAGTTCTAGGAGAGAGGCAAGGCCCAAAGTAAGAGTCCAGAGGAAGTGGGCTTTAGGCTTCTTAGAAATAGGGCAACAGAATGAAGAAGCACCGAGATGCCGTAATTTGAACTTGAAGCAAAGCCCCAATTAAGTCCCCAGGCCTCCATAGTTTTGGGAGTGACTAAACCCTAGCAGAATGCCCCTTCTCCCATCTGATTGTAAGAAGGTCCTTTCTATGTCTTCCAGGGACAAACACAACGCCCCGCTCCTCTCATGTCACAATCCTCCCCATTACCTCTTCCTGGTCCAGCATTTGCTGCTTGAGCTTCTCGATGAGCTGGCTCTGCTGGTTGATCTCGTCGTCCTGTTGGAGCAAGGGGGGGCAGATGGCATGAAGGGATGGCCCTTTGAGGTTGAGGGAGAGACAGGATCCGAATAGAATCCTGATAGTTTAGGTTTTGAGTTTGAAACACACGCAAAACACCATGTCCTACAAAGACGTCTGAATTCCCTCAGTTTCTTTCCTCAACTCCTGCCCTCACTTTAAATTCCTTTTTTTCCTGGGAGTTGGTATAATCTTGACAGTACATAGCAAAAGACTTAAAATATTCCTATCTTTTAACCTAGAAATCCCCCTCTATCACTACATTCTATCCACATCATTCAAAAGCAGTCTTACGCCAAGTTAATCATTATAATGGCAAAAACTATACCAAAGAAAAGTAGAGCCCTGTGATAAGTGAATGGTTAAATACATTCCAATGCACAGACCATTAGGCAGCCATTTTAAAGTACTTTTATGAAGAAGTGTTAACAAAGTAGGAAATTGCTCATGATAGAATACTGAATGAAAATTCGAATGCAGTTACATACACAGCATATCTCAATTACATGGTATATGCACAGAAAAAGGCAAAATATTAATAGTGTTATTTCTGAATGGTGGGATGGTGGATGATTTTACTTCCCTTCTATGTATTCGTGTTTACCACCCACATGTTCAATAATGAGCATTTACCCCTCTTAAAATCATAGAGAGCAGTATAAGCTAATTTTTTTTTGTTGTTGTTGTTAATCCTCAACTAAGCATATTTTTCCATTGATTTTTAGAGAGTGGAAGGGAGAGTAAGAGACAGAGAGAAAGATTGATGTGAGATAGACACCTCAATCATTTGCCTTCTGCATATACCCTGACCAGGGCTGGAGGGCCCAGCAATCAAGGTACGTGCCCTTGACCGAAATCCAACCCAGGACCCTGCAGTCTGCACCGACACTCTATCCACTGAGCCAAACTGCCTAGGGCATAATTTTTTAATCCCTCACTTCTCCTTCCACTGGGCTCATCTCTGTGCCCTGCCCGATTGTCCTCACCTTGTCATCCAGCTGCTTGTAGAGGCGGCGGATCTCCTCCTCGTATTTTTGCCGCTCCTCAGGCGCGATGCGCACCACGATGGAGGAGTTGTCGTTCACAGGGGTCTCCTCACAGATCTCTGCTCCCAGGACTGCATCCTCACCAGCCAGACGCTCTGTCTCAGGCACATTCTCTCCTGGCAAAGGGGCAGAACAAAGTGAGGGGTGGGAGAAGGGGAAGCTGCATCCACCAGTCCTTCCTCCCTCACTGCTCAGCACCAGGACCTGCAGGCCTGCATCGCTCTTGCTAAGTGGACCTTTTCAGGGGTCGGGGGACATGGTAGTCAGGCTCTCTCCCTTTCCCTGATGACCGCTCCACTGCACCTCTCCATGAACACAGCCCTCCTTGGAGATTGGCCTGCCCTTCAGCACCACCCCAGACAGGGCTCTCTGACTCCCTAAGCCTTCTCCTCCTCCTCCCACCACCTCTCCTGCCCACAGAACTCCCCTCTAACCATTGCGCCAACGGCTCAGCTCAGCCTCCAATTTCGCAATGGTCTCCTTCTGAGCCTTTGTCTTCTCCTTCTCCTTCTCATATTTCTTCTTCCACTGCTCAGCAGTCAGCTCCAGATTCACTGAGGCGGTGTTCTTAATGGTCTTTGCCCTGGGTGAGGAGAGGGGGTTAAGGTGAGGAGATCTCCCTTCCGGCTTGCCTGATGCTGGAGAGCGAGAGCGGCAGGGGCTGGGCAGAGGCTGGGGATCCTGCCACTGACCGCTGCCCAAACATCAGGGTGGACTTGGTCTCCGCATCATTGTAGCTGGACGGTGAACAGCAGATGAACATCGTTGTCCGGCAGTTTCCTCCCAGAGAGTCCTGGAGGATCCGTGTCATTTTGCTGTCGCGATATGGAACGTAGCTTTTCTGGGGGAGGAGGGAGATGTGAATGAGAAAAATAAATTGAACAGAGGAATCAGAAAGCAGAGCGGTGGGCCAGGGATTGCGCAATCCATGAATAGGGGCATGGTCAAAGGGCAGCCCCTGTTAGGGGAAGGTGGGAGGTGAGGGGGACCTTGAGGGTGAGGAGACCCCAGGACACTCACAGTGCCCTCGGCCAGAGCAGAGATCACGTTCCCCAGAGCGGACAGGGACTTGTTGATATTCTTTGCTTCATCCAGCACGGCTCCCTCTGCTCCAGTCTTGCTGACCTATCAGGGCATCAAGGGACAAGTGTGTCATGAGCCACTGCAAAGGGAGAGGGCTCTCACCACCTCCTTTCCATTTAGGGGGGCTCAGCCCAAAGAGGGGAGAGGACATGGAAAAAGGACAGAGAACAGAGAAGGCCCTTCCTCTATTCCTCTAAATGCTTTTGCCAAAGACCACCCCCGCCCACCTACATATTATACATATTATATGACCCCACTTATGTGAAATGTCCAGAAAAGGCACACCCATCAACAAGAAAGTAGATTATCCCTATGAAGAATTGAGGGCTGTTGGCATAGTCAAGAAATGGATGCCCTCCTCATCTTAATTTTCCCTACATTCTAAACAAATTGTAGATTGTCTGCCGCTCTGTACACCCCGAGGTCTAGGAGCATTAAGATGTGTCAGTCATAAAACCTGAGACATCAGATCCGAATACCAGCACCTGTTTTGGTGTTTTCAGGTAAGAATGTACATTTACTGGATATTGGTAATTCTTTTTTTTTAAATATATTTTATTGATTTTTTACAGAGAGGAAGGGAGAGGGATAGAGAGCCAGAAACATTAATGAGAGAGAAACACTGATCAGCTGCCTCCTGCATACCTCCCATTGGGGATGTGCCCGTAACCAAGGTACATGCTCTTGACCGGAATCGAACCCAGGACCCTTCAGTCTGCAGGCTGACACTCTATCCACTGAGCCAAACTGGTCAGGGCTGGATATTGGTAATTCTTGAAAAAAAGTCTTTGAGTTTTAGTTTTTTGTAGGGGGCATTCCTTCACATCTCATGTAGACCACTGAGACTTAGCCTGAAGCACACCTGGGCTAACGCTGGAAACTCGTCTCTAAGCCCATCCATTCAGAGAGTTACACACTGTATTCCAAACACTGGTTTGTCTGGTATCTGTAGAGCCTTACTCTGTTGAAGTGATTCTCAGTTAAACATTAAGTCTGTTGTAACTTTGATAAGTATTTCCACTTTTGTTATTTATTAGTGGTATGTGTGTGTGTGAAGTGTCAAATCTTGTGACCATTTAAAACATAAAATATCATTGTAATTTAAAGTCAAAAAAAAAAAAAAAAGAAAGAAAGAAAAGAAAAAGAAAGTAGATTAGTAGTTGCTAGGGGATCAGGGAGGGGATTGTTAGTGGGTGATGAAAATGTTCTGGCCCTGGCTGGTTTAGCTCAGTGGATAGAGTGCTGGCCTGCGGACTGAAGGGTTCCAGGTTCAATTCCGGTCAAGGGCACATGCCTGGGTTGCAGGCTTGATCCCCAGTAGGGGCTGTGCAGAAGGCAGCCAACTGATGACTCTCCCTCATCATTGATGTTTCTATCTCTCTCTCCCTCTCCCTTCTTCTCTAAAATCAATAAAAAAAATTTTTTTTAAAAAAGAGATAATGTTCTGGAATTAGGGGTGATGGTTGCACGACCTTGCAAACATCCTAAAAACCATTCAACTACACACTTTTAAATGGTGAACTTTATGGAATATGAATTATGTCTCAATTTTTTAAAGTTAGTTTGATTTTGAGAAAGGACACCTCCCCCCAAGGCTTCCTCCCTCCCTCCCCCGCCCCGACTCCTACAAGGACCTAACCTTCTCACTGCCAGCCAGGTCCACCAGATACAGCTTCCCACTGAGCTTCTGCTCGGTCTCCATGTTCTCCTGCTTGATGTTGATAAGGAAGATGCTGTGGCTGCGAGAGCTGTGCTCATTCATGTCTGCAGGAGGAAGGGAGAAACAGTCCTGGTACCAACCCCTGTGGACTAACGCCCTCAGCCGGGCTTTGCCTGACCACTACCCCTACCAACCGAGAGAGTGGGTTCCACCACTGCATTTCCCAGGCAGCAGGGTCGCACAAAAAGGGTCCCTCTTTGTCTGCCCGGTGTGGCTCAGGGTTGAGCATCGACCTATGAACCAGGAGGTTATGGTTCAATTCCTGGTCAGGGCACATGCTTGATCCCCAGTGTGGGGTGTGCAGAGGCAGCCAATTGATGATTCTCTCTCATCATTGATGTTTCTACCTCTCTCTTCCTCTCCCTTCTCTGAAGTCAATTAAAAATATATATTTTAAAAAGGGTCCCTTATTTTTCTGGAGGACAATTTCCCCTTGCTCTCTCACAAGTCCCTCAATCCCCACAGGCACAGAGGGGAGGCGGACCCCAGAGTCAAAAGCCCTTTTATCCCCACTCACTGGTGACAGCCACATGACGATTCGATTTCCCCTCATCAATCACATCTAAGATCTCCTCCGGGCTGGACACGAAGCGTTCAGTACAACCCTGCAGGGGGCAAATGGATAATAACCCATAAACTTTGATCTGCAGATTAAATTACCTGCACTTTGACAAAACGACCTTTCTAGATGATGTCCTTTCCAAGCCCCAGACCCTCCCTGGGCCCTTGGCACATCTCACCCCTCCAGGAGACCCACCCTCCAACTTCTGGGTCACTGGTCTATCCTCCTTCCATATCCACCCACACTTGGGATACTTTGGCCCAACGGTGGGTGCCCCATCCCCCTCTCACCTTGACAAACGGCACCCGGTTCTTGTCCTCATGCACAGACAGATTTGTCTTAGTCACTGAATCAAGACAATACAGGTAAGCAAGGCCAGCACTTCCACTGCCCTCCCCCACCCGCTGCAGCCTGGAGTCCACTCAGACGGTGGTTTCTTCTATGTGCAAAAGGGAAGAAGACTCCCTGTGAAACCTAAACTTCCTGCATAAACTGAAGACTCCGTTTCTCCTCCTCTAGGATTCCAGCCCCAGGGGTCCAGCTCGTCTCAGACTATTTATATGCAGCCTGGGCATCCGAGTGCATCCTTGGACCCTTTTGGTTTTTGGAAATCTTGGTGAGAGGAGTCAAGGACACAGGTATGGATGTGTTGCCTTGTGTGCACTCTGCATCTTGGCAAACTGTGCCTAACCCCAAGAGCAATGTCATCTTTCTTTTCCTTGCCCTTTTCACACCCCCGGCCATCCACTGGGGCTAAACACCACTCACCATCCAGAAGGTCACGAATTTTGTCCAGGTAAATCTCAAAGTAAGAAACCTGGTTAGGGAGAAAGGAGGAGTATGAAGTGAAGAGGGTGTCTCTTAAGTATGAAGTGTCAGAGTGCAGGTAATTTTAATTTGCAGGTGATTTAAATGTGACCCGCTGCAACAATAGCAGTGGGAAGAAAAGAGCAGAAGAAAGTATCTTAGGGGAGAAGAACTGAGGTAACCAGAAGAGAGAGTAAGTTGGGTTGCCCAGGACTTCAGTGAGCTCACACTAGATCTTCCCCTCCCAGGCCCCATCTGAAGATGCCCAAAGGTCATGCCCTGATCACCTTGATGTGGAACTCAAGGTTCTCATCCATGGAGTAGATGTGGTTGAAGATATCTCGGGCAATTCGAGGAATGATTCCCATCAGCTGGGGGTCGTGCAGCTTTCCCTGGGGAGGAAGGATATGTTAGAATAAGACTGGAGTTCAGGAAGAATGAGACCACTTAGAGGTATGCAGGTGAACACGAAGGTAATAGTCGATAGGAACCATCCTAAATTAGGAGATGGTCACTGCCATGTCTGCCTTTGTCTGGAAGGCGACAGAACTGAATAGCCCTTTGAACTTTAATTATTGCTGCTTTTCTCGATCAAAAAAAGAAAACTGGAGTAGTGGAAAGGAGGGTAAACTGCAGCAGGCTGAAGGGACTGCATTAAACTTGCACTAGATCACCGCTCCTCAGTTCATCCTCTAGACTTAGCTACCTCTGGACCAGGCAATCCTTGAGTCCTGCCCTGTCCGCACTGAGATTTCTTTGTCTCCTATTATCATCCCCAGTTTCTCACCCTCCATGGAAATCAGACCCTCACCTCCATAGTGTGTGTTTTCCCTGAGGATGTCTGTCCATAAGCAAATATGGTACCATTGTAGCCAGCAAGGACATCTGGAAAAGATGGCAGAGAAAAAGGACTAACTGGTGGAAAGAAGTAGGATAGGGAATGGGGAACCTAAACAAATACATTCAAAAATACATCCATTACCTTTGACAATCTGCATGGCACATGCATGATAAACTTGCTCCTGAGTCGTGTTTGGGGGGAACACGCGGTCAAAGACATAGGGCTTCCCCTGGAGTGGAAATAAAAGATGGCAGACTTCAGCAGGCAGTGTGTGAGGGAGAAGAAATACTGAGACCTCACCTATCAGCCTGAGGAGGCACTTGTTCTTCAACCATCCATATGCATGAGTGACCATGATGATGAGGGACACGAGAGAAAATCAAAATTTAGTATCGACGCCAAGAGTTGTGTCCACGTGGTAGAGGGTGCCATTGCGGAATGTCACCCTGTGAGACTGTGTGAGGGGACCTCAGTCTGGGTGTCATGATGTAGCGCCCTACTACTTTGGACCCCCTGCCCTGGGAAACCAAATGGGAAAAGACAACAGGACATAGGCTATGAAGAGTGCAGACAATTCATTAACATTAAAAATCTACCCAAATTAAAAAATATCTTCCTCAATAGATCCATATGTCCTGATATGGAAAGACCAAAAAAGTATTAAGTAAAAGATACAAAGTATATATGGAGGGAGAGAGAGAGAGAGAGAGAGAGAGAGAGAGAGAGAGAGAGTTCCCTATTGAAATATACATATACTGAGCTGCTAAGATGTTATGGAAACATTAACACAGCTCCCTTAGGAGTATATGAAATCATAAATATGGGTCTACCTTTAAGGAATTAGTTTTAAGTAAGGAGAAATTATGAAGCAAGACACTCAGACCTACAGGTATTTTGCTTAATTCAGGTAACATGTTATAAATCATGGCACTGATAAGAATGCTAAAGGTACAAAATATTGCCCTAGCCAGTTTGGCTTAGTGGATAGAGTGTTGGCCCCAGACTGAAGGGTCCTGGGTTCAATTCTGGTCAAGACCCATACCTTGGTTGCAGGTTTCCTTGCCCTAGTCGGAGTGCATGCAGGAGGCAACCAATCAATGTATCTCTCTCACACTGATGTTTCTCTCTGTCTCTCCCTCTCCCTTCCACTCTCTAAACATCAATGGAAAAATATCCTTGGGTGGGGATTAACCAAAAAAAAAGGTACAAAATATTCACAACCCAAGGAGACAAACAAAGAATATATTTGATATCTAATAATTTTAAAGGGAAAATTTCTGGTAAGATTAAATGAGACTGTTTGCTCTCCATCATGTGACAATTTTCTCATTCATGCCCAGCCGGCGTAACTCAGTGGTTGATGTCAACCTATGAACCAGGGGGTCACAGTTTGATTCTGAGTCAGGGCACATGCCTGGGTTGCAGGTTCAATCCCACTGTGGGACATGCAGGAGGCAGCCAATCAATGATTCTTTCTCATCATTGATTTTTTTTTATCTCTCTCTCCCTTTCCCTTCCTCCCTGAAATCAATAAAAATATATTTAAATTTTTTCTCAGTCTTGTTTTCCTACCATGCAGTATAAAGCGACTGTGACTTAATTGTCAAATTGTTTCACTATAGAACCCATCGTTACTTAACTGAATTATAAACCTCTAGGTCTACGGACACCAGAGTTTGGGGGACATGTTTTAATAAAACTTTGCTAGCCCTGACCAGTTTGGCTCAGTGGATAGAGCATCAGCCCGCGGACTGTAGGGTCCCAGGTTCGATTCCGGTCAAGGGCATGTACCTTGGTTGTGGGCACATCCCCAGTAGGGGGCGTGCAGGAGGCAGCTGATTGATGTTTCTCTCTCATTGATGTTTCTAACTCTATCCCTCCCTTCCTCTTTGTAAGAAATCAATAAAATGTATTTAAAAAAAATAAAATAAAATAAAACTTTGCTAGAGCTGCAATGTGCACCAATATACATAGACATTTTTTCTAGAAGGAATTACACGAAAGTATGACCAGTGTTCTTTGGGGAGAGAAAGTGAAAGGGAGAAGGCTTTCATTTTTCATTTTTTATCCTGGATTGCTGACATCTTTAAACCATGTTTAATATTATATATTTTATTGATGTCAAAGAGGGTGAGACAATAGTGCGTTATTTGGTTTCCTTCTTGTTACTTCTGTACACAAAAGAAAACTAATAAATATTATTTTTAATATTACAAATATTTATTTTTCATAATAAAAAATATTTAGAAGATTTGAAAAATATCGATTATAATAAAAATCCAACTGAAATATTTATCTGGTCTCTCTGTGGTGAAAACCTATGAAGCCCCAAAACAGAATCCACCACGAGGAAGAAGCTGGGAAGGCGCTCTCTACAATAAAGGGAAAACCGTAAACCGAGAGAGCATTTCTGGAGGACAATTCTATTAAATATTTAAATGTCCATCCTGCGTGTACTCGGTATCAACAGTTGCACGGCTAGGAATTCATTTTACACTTGCTTAGGCACTGAAAGAAGTCCATTGAAGAGATGTGTATTAAAGAAAAACTAGAAACAATGTAAACACCCACCAAAATGTTGGTCATGAGACCAAAAAATCAATAAAATATATATTTTAAAAAATGAGCAAGAGCTAGCTAGCTATTAACAACAGAAGAAAAATACAAGTATTCAACAATACAGATGTTCAACATTTTCAAAAAAAGGAAACTGTAACAGGAACATCACTTTTCACCTATCAAATGGGAAAACAAAAACTTGATTGTAATACCCAGTCTAGATGAAGGTGCAAGGAAGGATAATTTCCTTGAAACGAGCACCTCATTATTTTCTGGTACAACTTTTATGGATGCAGTTCAGAAATGCATAATCAAAACCTTGAATTGTATGTAGCCATTGACCCAGCTATATTGGTAGCAAATATTTACTTACAAGAATGTTTATTGTCACACTGCTTATAATAACCAGAAATTGAAAACAACTCAAATAGTAACACTTAGGGGACTGGTTTACATAAGAAATTGATTGAATTATGGCATGTCCATATATTTTATTCCTTGTTGCTATGTAAAATGATGTCATACTAGATCAATAAATCTCAAAAATGTGTTGAGTGAAAGAACTCAAACACAAAGAGCACATACTATATTATTCCCTTTGTATGAAATTCAAGAATAGACAGAACTTATCAATAGTGATAGAAGTCAACATAGCAGTTGCCTGGGGTGATAGTGACAAGACGGGGCACGAGGGAACTTTTCAGGCGTGACAGAAATGCTCTAGATCTCAATCTGGGTAATGGTTACATGAGTGTCAAAATATGTTATAAAATTCATCCGGCTGTTCGCATAATGCATGTGTACTCAGTGTATAGAACTTATACTTCAGTAAGTGCTATCATGAACTAGAACATCCTGTATAATAAAAGCCTACTGTGCAAATCGACTGAAAGGCAGGACTGGTTGTTATGATGTGCACTGACCACCAGGGGCAGATGCTCAACGCAGGAGCTGCCCCCAGCTCACAGGCCCAGATCCCAGCGATGGCGGCGGGGAGCAAGGCCAGCAAGCAGGCAGCACCAGGCCAGCCAAGGTGGGGGCCAGCGAGGAACCCCCACAGATCAGCCGTCATCACCAGACAGGACTAGGGAACCTAACTGTGTACAAATTTTGTGCACTGGGCCTCTAGTCATAAAATAATGTTGTAACAGCTCTTAAAATATGAATTGATGCATAACCTAATTGTTAGTAAGAGAAATGCATATTGAGATATGAAATACCATTTTAACCTATCCAACTGGCCAACACAAATTAGTTTGATGATGCACTGCATTCGTGAGGGCATATATAAATTGGGGCCAGCTCTATGAAAGGCAATTTGGAACTAGCTCTTAAATATTTAAATGCATACACCTTATGACCTCCACTTCTAAAAATTTATTCTACAAAAATACTGTACATATGCAAAAGTCACATATACAAGGTCATCTAACTGTAATAGCAAATACTGGGACAACTCATACTTTATTTAACCAGGTTCCTATTGATGGACCTGATTAAATAAATTATGGCATATCCCTACAACAAATTATACAGTTGTTAAAAAGTTGTTTAAAAGAATGAGATAGATCTGTATGTGCTGATATAAAAGAATCTCTCTGACTCACTGTTAAGAAAAAAATCAAAGAACAGTATGTGTAGTATGCAACCCTTTGTGTTTATATGTATGTGTATATGTATTTGCTTGTAAATATATAGTATGCTTTTAGAAGGGCCCACAAGAAACTGGAAATAAAGTTGCCTTCTGAAAGGGGAGCTGGGTGGCTAGGAGGGAGATAGAAAGGTTTTCATTGTATACCTTCTTATATTATTTGAATTGTGTTACATGTGCATGTAAGACTTATTGAAAAATTAAGAATTTCAAAAAATAAAATTATGTAAAATATTTAATGATAAAATAGCCATGATATTTTGTTAGTGAAAAAAATGGGTTATAAAACAATATTTAGGTTATGATACACTAATTAGAATATATGTATATATGCAGAAAAACACTAAAAACAAATATATAATATTGTTAGTGTTTCTGGGGAGGGGACTGGGGAACTTTTGACTGATGTTTAGTCTCTTCCATGTGCTTTTCTTTGTTTTTAACTTTGTCAACAACCAAAATATATTAATGTTTAATCAGATTATGTTTAATATTATTAAAGAAAAGTCTACCTTGATTCTTTCTTTAAGGTGTGAGTGAGTTTATGGTTATTCATAGGACTTTTGTGAATTTTCCATCCTTTTTATCTGGACAGTTTGTCATCACACTTCATTACCAATAATAAAATCCCTAATACGTAGAATAAAATCATAGTGTTACAATGAACAAATTTAAAGTGGCATTGATGCCTCTCCTCCCCAGTGGTAATATAGTTCTTTCTTTATTATTTAATTGAACCTAGATTCCTGAATTGTAATATAACTCAGTGTTTCTTCCATCTATGGGCCAAGAAACAGAAATAAACAAGCCATGTTTATTTCAAACCAATGATTCTCATTTCTTCTCCACCAATGATGTCTACATGCCTCTTGAAGCCAGGCATGCAGCCAAAAGGGCTTAAGTATAATTCTCAAGCCCACCCCACCTCCCCCACACAGATTCATTCTCATATTCTAACACTGGCAATTAAATGATTCCAAGAGTGCTGCAGGAGCATTAAAACGGAGGGCGCTGTCCAAGTGCTGAAGGCATTTATTGCCGGAGGAACCCCTTTCCCTCAGAATGGGCTAGGAAGCAGGAAGAGACCAGAGAGGGAGGAAGAGTGGCATTGTTAGCATTGTGAGGATAAAATGTATCCAAGAGCTAGAAATGGTGCACTTTGTAATCTCATGAGCAGGGAAGGCCACAGATTATAATTTCAGGGTTCTGGGAAGACCTGTTACCGTTTCCCTTAAATTCCAAGTCTAGCTTTTCATTTCTTTATCGTAAGATTTTTATTTCTGTCAAAGTGTAAATTTCCTTTAATTTTCTATTGATTGTACACAAGATAAATTCATTTTGTCACTGGTCTAGTTATTTATGAGAATAACTAGACCAGTGGTTTTCTGCATTGTCTGCCTTTAGACTACTCATCTCACCATTATTTATATCTTAAAGTAACTGACACCCAATTACTTCGAGTTACAGACTGTAGTATGTTGTGGGGGGGGTTCCTCCAGAATTTGGGGAATTATGTGTTAACAAAATCCATTTCTTTTTAAAAAAATATATTTTTATTGATTTCAGAGAGGAAGGGAGAGGGAGAGAGAACTAGAAACATCAATGATGAGAGAGAATCATTGATCAGCTGCACACTCCCTACTGGGTGGAGACTGAGCCCACAACCCAGGTATGTGCACTGACTGGAAGTTGAACTGTGACCTCCTAGTTCATAGGTCATCGTTCAACCACTGAGCCACATAGGCCGAGCTAGCAAAAGCCATTTCTGATGCCCCTCCCAGGCCTCTGCTGAGACCACTCTGAAGCCTGGACTACCACATAGATCGAGAGTTTCTGAAACACAGGGGTTCCTTCTAAATTCCATCAAACACAATCCTTGGCCCCTAGGATGGTTTTCATAAATATTCATTAAGATGACATTGATAGAGGAAGAGCAAGAAAATACTATGGACCTGGATGTTTGGAGAAACAACCTGTAAGAGGGGGAAATGTTAACCACTTCCTAATTGTGTCATAGGCTAGCTTGTGGGGAGATGGCATATAATAATAATAATAATAATAATAATAATAATAATAATAGCATCTAACTCTTACCAGGAGTTTATGATGTGCCTGTCACTGTGCTACGCAGTTTATATGCATTATCTCATTTAATGCTCACAGCAATCCTAAGAGGTAGATAGCATTTTTATTCCATTTTATAGATGCACAAACTGAAGTTCAGAGAGGAGGTAGCTTGCCCACAATCGCACAGCTGGGAAATGGTAGAGCCCAGTTTCAAACCCAAATAATCTTATTCCAGACTCACTGTCAAAGGGATCTAAGAGCTGAAGTACTAACACTGCAGTCAGATCCTCATCAGGGCTTTTCCTTCCCCTTCCCCACATATCCCCGCCCCCAATTAGGATATCCCTCCCAATGTTTACAGACAGAACGAAAGCTTTGTCACCTTGTTTTTCCAACCTCAACCTCAGAATTACGCAATTCTCCTACCATCCTCTCCGAGGGGCCTCCCACACCGTCTCTCCCCGAGGTAACCCAAGACCCCAGAACTGGCCCAATGTCAGAGACGGGAAAACTTGATCAATTAGAAACACTCGGGGAGACCCTGCTCCTCGGAGGAGTGCCCCTGAGACCCACACTCCCTCCCACAGACAGCAGTCTCAGCACTCCCCACAGCCTCTCTTCAGTCTCCAAGCCCAGGATTCCCGTTGTCCTTGATCCCCACTCCAAACCCCCTTGGTGTCTCTCCTTGTCCATTTGTGTCTCCCAGCACCTTTCAGTAGTTTTCCATTATGTGTATTGACTAAAACTAACGGGAAGGCCTACAATCAGGGTCCAAAAATGACCAACCTTTCAACCCTCAGTAAAACGCTTCCTAGAGGCTGAACTTCCCAGCGCCAGGCCTGATTTCCATAGTGACACCCCTGGGGAATATTGCCATGGAAATGCTGGAGAGACATGGGCCACAGTGAACATTATCTCCCCTCTCCGTTTTCCTTTATGAGACTCCCCCCAAAGCTAAGGGGAGACCTGTCTGCTCCCCATCTTCAAATAACAAAGGAATCTCCAGCCACCCTAAACAATAATGACTGTTCTAGTCATCCTGCAGGTCCCAACCTAGCTTTTCCAAATGAGGTACTTGATGGTTCTGGGGTTTTTCCTCCTTAAGAACCTACTTAACTACCTAAGAGAGGAAGAAAAGAAGGAGGGAAGAGAGGAGGGGTGGAGGGGAGGAGGGAGGGAGGGAAGGAATCAGGGAGGGAGGGGAAAAGAACAGCGAGAGAAAGTGTGTGTGTGTGTGTGTGTGTGTGTTATTGTCACCCTTCCCACATCTGGTATAAATGTAGCTGCACAGAAAAGCAGGCCCCAGGACACTGACCAGCAAGACTCTGCTCCTTGGAGGAGAGACCCACACTCTCTCCACAGACAGCTGTCTAAGCACTTACATGGTTCTGGTGGAAAAGTCACATTGGATTCTGAGTGACATACAGAGCAAAACAAAGTCCGCAGCACACACAGACAGTGACCCAGACACCCTTCCACTATGACTCAGGCCATGAACTTGGGCTAAGCCCGAGCCCCAGATTCCTGGGACTAGGCAGGGGACTGAGGGAGGGATGAGACTCACAGAGCTGCCCCTCCAGCTCGTTCTTCTACCCGCTGACACGCAGAAAACGCCCATGAAAATGAGAGTCTGGAGCCCAGAGCCAGCCGCCGTGCTGCAGAGGCAGAGCTGAGAGCCACCAGAGAAAGGAGCAGGAGCTGGGTGTGGACAGACCACTGTCTCCCGCTTGCACTCTTCCCTCATCCTCCCAGACATCTTGAAGCAGTTCCCTTCATTAACTCCTCAGTTCCTCACACCCTGGGCCCCAGGAAAGGGGGTAGGATATTTCCTTCCCTTGTTGAGATCCTCCAGGGTCTCCTAACAATTACTTCTCCCTCAGGCTCCTGAGTGACAAGTGAATAGTAAGGCTGGGAAGAGGAGCTCCAGGGATGCTGCCTGAGACAAAATGGCCCCCCACAAGCCTTTATCTTGGAGTGAGAGAATGACAGGATGCGCTAAGGCAAGGGAAGCTACAGAGAGAGAGACAAAGGTACAGCCCTGCATGTATAACAGACGAGGAAGGACCTGCTATGTAGCTAAGATAGAATCTGAACTGGCAGCCCCCCCACCCCCGGGCCTCTCCTCATCTCTCTTCCTTCCTCACCTTCCACTGTGTCTCTCCTATTTAGCTGTGTGAATTGGATAGATCCGCACCACAATTCCTTCTCCCAATACGCCCCATGCTCACCACGCCAAGATGAACAGCCCAGAGAGTCTAGAGGAGTTGGTGTAGACTTACCTGAAAAAATCTATGGTAAAGGAAGTGAGGCTTAAGAGCAGCCTTTTGTAGATTTGCTCCCCCATAACCAACTCCCTCCTGTTTCTCAGATTTTATATCTCAGAGGGACCTGAGGCTCCAGCTCTCACAGCTAACGCCTGCTGTCCAGACGGTTCAGAGAGGAGTCCCCCAAGGTTGATCCACTGGCCTGTGAGGCCTAAGGGTCCTGAAACAGAGTTGGGGGGCCCTCTCAATGGGGTAACATTCACATTCACAAGCACACACACATGGCACCAGCACCCACTCGAGTTCACAGTGTGGGCGAGAGAGCTTGGTGTGGTGCCAGCCTGGGGCCCTTGGGGACAGAACATGTAAGCAGCTCTCTTCCGAAGGCCTGTTTACTCTAAGTCCCATTCTCACTGACTCAGAAGGCCCAAGCTCCTGTCCCTTCTTTCTTTCATTTCTTTAACAAACATGTCTTGTGCCAAGCACTGTGGACCAAAGATACATAAGAAGCGCTCTTGACCTTGAGGACTGTCCTCATATGTGCCCCTCCCTCCTCAAAGTGGCTAGTTTCCTGGCCCAGCACCCCTCAAGCTCTCCTGGACTCCACCCCAATCCTTTCACCCCTTAGCCTGGCAATCCCTACCAACCTAGGAAAGGAGGGGTGGGTGAGGAGTTCCCAGAAATTCCCTTTGGCACATTACAGATGAAGGACCAGAATAGACATCTGTGGAGGCAATATGACATAGAGGAAAAGACATGAGCTTTGGAGCCACAGATTTAGGTTCACATGCATGAAGTCACAGTGTGACCTTGAGAAAGTCATTCAACTTCTTTGGGCCTCAATTTCCTCATCTGTAAAATGGAAATATTAACACAAACTTCAGACTTCAGTAGTTTTGAGGATTGAATAATATATGTAGAGTAACAACCACAAAGCAGATATTAGCTCTCCTTCATACGATTTACTTCATGGGTAGGGGCTGTCATGATGAAGTAGAGGCGGCTTGCTACTTTTTATTGGGTCAACAGAAAGGATGAATAAGCAAATACTTGTTAAGATCTCAGGGTCTGATTGTTTTTATTTGTTAGGGAGAAAGAGGGGGTTTGAAATCCTCTTCCTACTGTACCTGGGAGGGAAAAGCAGACATTTCCTTAGGACCCCAGAGTCTTCCCCAAAACTAGGTGTGGCATCAATGAAAACGCTTCATCAGACCTGTGCCCTCGCTCCAAGTCCAGGCTGCAGCTATTTCAGGGAATGATGGAGGACTGCGTCCCAGAGCCCGTTCTCCTGTGTATCTCCGCAGAAACCCTGGACTGTCCCCCTCGGATCTAGTCCATCCACTAGTCCTCCCTTCCCTCCCTTCCTGGGAGCTGGGGGCAGAGATGCGAGCCAGTAACAAAGGGAAGACGCGCTTTCTCCAGGGGGAGGGAAAACATTAGGAAAGCACAGGACTGGTGGTAAAGGGTGGGGACACTGCGGGGGGCAGCAAAGGGGAAGGGGGTGACCTGGTGGCGGGAAATAGCCCCCTCCCACTCTGCAGAGACTTGGCAGCGGGCCTGCCAGGCCACACCCAGCCATCCTGGTGCAGGGGAGAGGAGGGGCTTGGGCGAACGCGATGGAGGATGAACAGCCGAGGGGGCGCACAGAGTGACAGGCAGGGACTGAGGCTCGGCGGGGGGTAGGATTCAACCACCTGCCGCCTCCCCGAAATCCCCTCCCGGAGAGGCACTCACCCCAATGACGACGCTGTCGTCCCCTTGGAAGATGGGGATGAACTTGTCTCCCCGCAGGATCTCGGCCTGGTTCAGGGGCCGAAATCGGCAGAGCACCTTGATGCTGCATTCGTTGTTGGTCTCCGTCATGGTGGTCGCCGGCTGCGGCGGGTGCGCTCCTCGGGCGGCAGAGTGCGTGCTCCGCAGGAGGGAGCTCAGCGGAGGCCGAGGCGGAGGGGCAGGTGCTCGGTCTCTGGGGCCGAGCGCGGTCTAGGGGTGTTCGGGTGAAGGCTGGGGAGCAGGGCCGGGGCGCGCTTCCTCTGTCCTGCGGCGGCAGCGGGATGCGGGCGACCTGGGCGTCTGGTCCTCGCCGGGCTCTGCCTCTCCGCCCCTCGCGCTGCAGCGCCGCTCTGCGGGCCTGGGCGGGGCGGCGACCGAGCCGAGGGGCGGGGCTTCCCGCGCCGGGGACCAGGGGCCGCTCCACGCCCCTCACCCACCGCGGCGCCTCCCTCCCCTTTGCCTCCTCTCCTCACCCCTGACTCCTCAGCCCTTCCCTGCCTGAGTGACTCACTGCATCGCACACCCCTAACCTGTCTGTCCCTCCCCTCTGAAAGGAATAAGGGGTCTGGGGCGGGCCTGTCCATCCCCCTTTACTCCGGGGCGTCCTCCACCCCGTCACAATCCTCTCTCCAAACTGGGAGCACCCTTCTTACTCCCTCTCCACACACCCCAACCACTCACCTTCAAGGGCAGTGGCCTATGCCCCATGGAGATGGCTGTCCAGGTCC
>PVJC01001552.1:0-91544 GCA_004026665.1 Murina feae
TGCTGGAAAATTGGACATCTGTATGTGAAACAAAAAACCCCCAATCCTTGTCTGGGCGCTGCCTCTGGAAAAGTCCAACCTAAGACAGTGACCATATAATGTATCGCCCAACCAGGATGCCTTGGAGAAGGAAAGGGGTTGCAAATGACCACCCAAGGGCAACCCAGGGGGTAGAGTCATTCCACCCAACCTTCAAGGAAAGACAGCCTGAGAGGCAGGTGGAAGCCACAGAGGAACCACAGGGGAGGCAGAAGCAACATCACAGCAGGTGGCAGGGTGGCAGACGACCAGCACCAGGTCCCATGGTCTCCCCAACACCCCAGGGCCACAGCCCCTGGGATGTCAGCACGATCTTGGGGAGAACTGACTAAGGAGACCCAGGCTCAACCGAGATGAAGTGTTGACCACCCAGCAGAATCAGAGGGGCTCCAGCTAGCAACCAAGTTTTATTACAGAAAAAGAAAACGCGCGTTACGTTTTGTGATCCAGAGTCTGTGAGTGTCAAATGCTTTCCGGTTACCTGGGGATCCATTTCCTACCTCAGGTCTTTTTTTGTTTTTTTTTTAAATATATTTTTACTAGAGGCCCAGTGCACAAAAGTTTGTACACTGGAGGGAGGGGGGGGTCCCTCAGTCCAGACAGTGCCCTCTGGCAGCCCAGGAACACTCGGGGGATGTCCACTTGCTAGTGGGGAGCAGGCCTAAGCTGCAGTCGGTCATCCTTAGCGCTGCTGAGGAGGCAGGAGAGGTTCCCACCATCACTGCTGTACTGGCAGCCATCAGCCTGACTTGTGGCTGAGCAGAGCTCCCCCTGTGGGAGCGCACTGACCACCAGGGGGCAGCTCCTGCATTGAGTGTCTGCCCCCTGGTGGTCAGTGTGTGTCATAGTGACCAGTCATTCCCAGTGGTTCTGCTGTTAGGGTCAATTTGCATATTACCCTTTTATTATATAGGAGGATTGATTTCAAAGAGAAGGAGAGAGAGAGAGATAGAAACACCAATGATAAGAGGGAATCATTGATTAGCTGCCGCCTGCATGTAGGACTGAGCCCGCAACCCAGACATGTGCCCTTGGCCGGAATCAAACCTGGGTCCCTTTGGTCTGCAGGCCGATACTCTATCCACTGAGCCAAACTGGCTAGGGCCTTCAGGTCTTATTTTAAATGGCAGAGAAGGGTGGTAAGGCTGGAAGGCAGGGTTCAGTGGGTGAGTCTGTCTGTGCCCCAGCATCCCTTCCCCTCCTCCCTTCCCAGGGCCCCTGAACAACATCAGTCCCTCCATTCATCATTTTATTCGAAGCGGTTGCCTTGAGCCCCACCTTCCCGAGGAGACCCCAGGGGAAATCAGTGTGTTATAAATTAATCATGGCCGGGCATCGCCCCAGAAACCCTGTCAACTGGATGCAGGCCCTCGTAGTCCGTCTCAGATTCTCCGCCCGCTGGGACATGTCACAGCCCTTGGCCACGCAGCCTGCTCGTCCTGGACTCACAGTCGGAAGCTTCTCGCCCTCCTGCCGGTGTGCCAGAGCTAGCAGTACTCAGAATAATCCTCCTCCACGTAGTTAGAGGGGAACCAGCCAATCTGGAAAGAGACGAGGAAGGGGTCAGGACAGCCCATACACGATTCCTCCCAATTCCTCCCGAGGTGCCTCGGCACAGCAGGCAGGTTTCCTCCCACCTCAGGCCCTTTGCACCTGCCACACGTTCCTCCCTAGAAAAGACACCCCTCAGATACACGCGCAGCTGACCACCCCCACCTCCTACTGCTCTCTACTCACACAGCACCTTACCAGTAAAGATTTCCTGCTTAAAACTGCAAACCCCACTCACCCTAACATTCAGCCCTTTTTCCACTGTCGTTTCTCCACAGCATTTATCTCCATCTAGTGATTGTTTATGTTATTATTTATGGACTTGTTACCTGTCTCTCCCTCCCCACCCCCATCCCCCACACACAAACACACTACAATATAAACTCCATAAGGCAGAGATTCTTGTGTCTTATTTACCACGGAGTGTCAAGAGCCTAGAATAGTTCCTGGCACACAGTATACACTTAAAGAATATTTATTGAAAGGATGCATGGTTGGATGGATGGATGGATGGATGGATGGATGGATGGATGGATGGAATGATGGATGGATGCCAGGGTGGATGGATAAGTGCTTTACAGCTTAGACCTTCCAAACACCCCAAAAGGCTCTTTCAAACCCTAATTGTCTTCTACTGAAGGCTAACCTTTCCCTTCATGGCCTTTCACGAAACTCTTCACCTAAGCAATATTCCAGGTCACTTTTTCACATATTTCCCCCCAGGAGAACATAAGCTGCTAGCCCATTCTTTGTCTTTATTCAACAATTATTTCTGAGAAACCATTACAAGTGAGGCAGCACTCTAGAAGTTAGGGGTTCATCAACAGGTGAAATAAAGACTCTCTGCCTTCGTAAAACAAACAGAAAAACCAGGCAGAAACAAACTTTTCTGAGAAACCTTGAGGTCCCTCCTGGACAGTCTGAATTCAGGCAGGAGAAAAAAAGTACAAAAGCAAAAAGTGGTGAATCCCAGCTCTGCCTCTTCATGCATTCAGTATTTTATTGAGCACCTACTGTGTGCCAGGCACTGTTCCAGGCACTGGTGATATTACAGTGAACAAGAGACACAAAAAAACCCCTCAGTGGTTGATAAGAGTAAAATCAAACCAACTCTCTGAAGTTCCCCATTGCTCAACCACCCCTTTGTGAATCGGCCAATAGGGACGCAGAGGAAATGACCCAAGTCTGACTGCATCCCGCCCCCTTTGCGCAATCAACCCTGACCCTTCCCTCGACCAATCACATTACCCCACCCACCAACTCCCTATAAATCCATTGTTCTCCTGAAACTCGTGGTCTCTCTCCCCCGCTCTGCCACTGCGTCGGTGAGGGCGTGTGGGACGGAGCCCCGAGTTAACTCGAATAAAGGTTCTCATGTTCTTAACAACGGAGTCGGGCTCCCTCGCGGTTTTGGGGTTACGATATCTGGGCATTGCATTGGATATTTAGGCACAACATGGTCAGCGTGGCCTCCTAGAAGCTGTCCTGACCAGTGTCCCTTAGGGTTTTCATGCTGCCCGGGGATCCCCCACCACAAGGTTGGCTACTCAGCACTGCAACGCCTTGACTACAGGTCTGTCCTCTTCACTAGACTATGAGTTCCATGAGGGCAGGGACTGCACTGTGCTCATTTTTGTTTCCCCGGCACTCAGCAGGTCTGGCACGTAGTAGGTGCTCAATAAGTACAGGCAAGTTGCGTCAAGGGATGAAACCTCCATGTCTCTCGCGCCCCTTAACCAGGTAAGGCCTCCCATGAGCCACTCCCCAGCTGCTCCAGCCCATAATTCCAGCACAGCTTCCCTGCGGCCAGGATGCCGGAGACGCTCAGCTCCGCCCTGACTCACCCGGCCATAGATCTCCCCTCGCCACCAGCCTTGTTGCCCCTTCTTGTTAAGGATCTTGACAATGTCGCCCTCCTTGAGGTTCAGCTCGGACCGGTCCCTGGCGCAGAAGTCGTAGCGGACTTTGGCTGTGCCAAAATACTTGGTGCTTCCTGCTGTGCAGGGGAGAGCAGAAGTGGTGAGAAGCCGCGGGCAGACACTGGCCCACCATCCAGGCGCAGTGGGGGGATAATGCCCTCACGAGGGTAACACTAAGATGAAGGGTCCTCCAACGCTTCTCCGTACTGTGCTGGGTGCCCCGAGCTCCGAGGGGACACAGTTGTACTCCCCAAATCGTCCTTGCAGCCCAACCAGCATCCAAATTTAGAAAATAATACCATAATGGTTTTTAAGATGGTTTGTATATATTTATAGTAAAGGAGGCAGAGAAATGATGTAGAAAAAAATCATTTTAAGCTATTAAATATTAATTATTTTAAGAAGGACCAAGAGTCAGAAAAGAGGAAATGGGAGAAAGATAAGAGGGGGAGGGTAAAAGACACAGAGAACTTTTCATAGTACAATGTAAGTGATACAGTAATTAATTTGTAGTATTTCTGCAAATATGATACGATTGGCATCCATATCTGTGCCAGTACAAATTAGCAACATGCAGGCAGATAGAAACATTTTTATTCGGTTTAGTGATGTGAACAGAAATAATTTGTGTCTTGGAGTCCTCATGTTACCTTGTTTTGCTTTTTCAGTAATAAAATAGTTTAATGATAATTACTTTTTAAATATTTTTAGAAAAGATTTTGGACATAAAAAATTCAGACACTAGCCCTAACCATTTTGGCTCAGTGGATAGAGTGCTGGCCTGCGGACAGAAAGGTCCCAGGTTCGATTCCGGTCAAGGGCATGTACCTTGGTTGCGGGCACATCCCCAGTAGGAGGTGTGCAGGAGGCAGCTGATCAATGTTTCTCTCTCTTTGATGTTTCCAGCTCTCTATCCCTCTCCCCTTCCTCTCTGTAAAAAATCAATAAAATATATATTTTTTAAAAAGAAAACCTTTAAAAAAAAATTCAGACACTACACAACCCATATGACTTTTCTGAAAAACATACTTCAGAATGTACGCCAGGAAAACAAAATTTGAATCAAAAGAAGAAATTTAAAAAATAAAGAAAAACATAGGAAACAAGAAAGATAGGGTCTAAGTAATCCTTGATTCTGTTTTTACAGGTCAAATTCAATGGTTATGTGAAAGAATTCATAAATATATGTCATAATTATTTTAAATTATAGAAAACTATATCCAACATTCCAGAGAACTTCAACGAATCCAGTGGTGAGAGAGGCAAAGGGAAGGGGAAGTTGAAGTGCGCTAACGGAGTCGCCTTTTTGTGGGAAAAGGCTGTAGATACTAATAAACCCTTGATATAGGCTTACAAGGTACAGGGGAGGACCCGGCTGCTGCCCAGTGTTCTTATCTTCCCCAGGATAAACTCATAACCCCTGACCCACCCAGGCAGGGTCCCTGCTGATTCACAGATAGGACCTCCCCATGCCCATCGGAAGGAATGCCCATGGCATCCCCCCGCTTTCTCTCCACGATGTGAAGGAGCCGGAGCTGCAGCCCCAGCCTGATGCATCCTACCTGTCGGCTTGCTTATGGCCCTCCGCTCGGGCTCCTTGAAAGGGAACTGCAGGGTGGTGTCCAGCGACTTGAAGCAGTCCTTCAGGGAATTCTGCTGGTAAAACTCCACGAGCTCCTGGCAGGGGGGCAGCAGGACAGATGCTCTCCCAGCAGGCCCACCCCTGAGGGGGCAGCCCCGGAAGGAGCCACATCCAACTCCTCCTACGGAGCAGGAGGAGGCCTCCCTGGCAAGGGACTCCCCGAATAATCCCCGTGTTGGGAAGCTCACTCCATTTCTGCACAGCCAGGGCCATTTTATGGGAGAGAGACCACACTGCCTACAGCCAGTTCCTCGAATAACCAATTTGCTTCATGACACCTTTACACAATAATCAACCTACCTAACGACCACCTCGCCAACACCAAACCCAACCCCCCACGCGGGTGCCAGGAGCCTTATTTTTATAATTAATTATAATAATAATGAAGCACCTAATATGTGCTGCCCAGAGTGCAACCATACATCATCAAAATCTCCTAATTAAGCCCTAACTGGTTTGGCTCAGTGGATAGAGCATCGACCTGTGGACTCCAGGGTCCCAGGTTCAATTCCGGTCAAGGGCATCTACCTTGGTTGCGGGCACATCCCATTTGGGAGTGTGCAGGAGGCAGCTGATCGATGTTTCTCTCTCATTGATCTTTCTAACTCTCTATCCCTCTCCCTTCCTCTCTGTAAAAAAACAATAAAATATATATTTTTTAAAATCTCCTAGTCATCCCGAGGGGAGTATGTTCACGGTGCCGGGTGTTTTATAAACGGTGAAAACGCGTCACAGAGGAGCCGAGTGCCTTGGCCAGGTCCCATGGCCAGAAGAGCATGGACCCAGAATCCGGCCTCTAGGGAGGCAGGGGAACAGAGCCCTCCGTGCTGGCTTCTGAATTCAAGTCCCCGATGTAACGCATGTAGGAGCATTTATTACACAAGCGCTCGGGCTGATGCTAACGAGAAGTAAACAACCAAGGGCTGCTCTGTGAAACGACATGTTTGCACTTTAGAGTTCCAGATCCCCGAGATGCCCTGAGAAGGAAGGTCTCTATTGAGAAGGGCTCCCGGCCTGGCTGGAGTGGCTCCGTTGGTCAAGCGGAGGCCCAGGAACCGGACGGTTTCTGGTTCAGGTCCCGGTCAGGGCACATGCTCAGTCCGAGGATCGTGAAACTGACAGGGCAGAGCTAAATCTTCACGTCCAACAGAAACAGGGACCCTGCTCAGCTCAGTGTCCCCACCTGTGACATGGGAGCTCAGAGAGTGAGTTCTGAGGGCGTTCGCTGATGTCCTGTCTGCAGCCTGCGTGGCACTCGGCAAGTGCTCTGTCACTGCCACCGCTGCTACTTATGACTATTACTAGAGGCCCGGTGCAGAAAAATCTGTGCACTTGGGCGGGGGGCGGGGGGGGTCACTCAGCCCCGGCCTGTGCACTCTTGCAGTCTGGGAACCTTCAGGGGATTGTCCACCTGCTGGCTTAGGCCCACTCCCCCAGGCGATGGGGCCTAAGCTGGCAGTCAGACATCCCTCTGGCAGCCTGGGAGCCCTCAGGGGATGTCCACTTGCCAGCGGGGAGCAGGCCTAAGCTGCAGACGGACATCCTTAGTGCTGCCAAGGAGACAGGACAGGCTCCCACCACCACCACTGTAGTGGCAGCCATCAGCCAGGCTTGTGGCTGAGCAGAACATCCCTGTGGGAGTGCACTGACCACCAGGGGCAGCTCCTGCATTAAGCCTCTGCCCCCTGGTGGTCAGTGTGTGTCATAGTGACCAGTCATTCCCAGTGGTTCTGCTGTAAGGGTCAATTTACATATCACCCTTTTATTATACAGGATTACCATCACCATCATCACTATTAGTCATGAGGGGATGGCCTTGAAGGCCAATGGATCCAAAGTACCCTTGGAGGGGCCCTGGTGAATATGGATAAGAGGGAGACCCCCAAGATGGAGCTCCCGGAAGGGTCCTGCCTGCATTCTGGAAAACTGGAGTTCGGGGAAGATCAGCCCTTACCGCCAGCCCTCGGAAGGCCTTCTTTTCTGTGATCCGGTACAGTCCTTCCGCTGTCATGATTTTAATGTGCTTGACCTCAACATTGTACCTGGCAGCAGGGAGAGAGTGGGCGAGATGGTCATGGAGGCCTGAGGCTGGGGACCCAGGCCCATACTCAGCCAAGCCTCAGCCCCAGGCTCTACCCCAAACCATGGGAAAAGCAGTGTCCACGGCTTCAGGGAGGGGGCGACCCCTGGAGCCCAAGACCGAAGCTGCCTCCTGCCCCACCAACTGGTTCCTTCCCACGGGCCTTTTCTGCGCTAAGCTTTCCTTTCTTCCTCTAAGGCTCCAGATCTTCCTAAGATAACAGGAGTCGTCTTCCTGGACTCACAGGGTTGTTGAGAAGTCAGATCTTGCAAAGAAAGGAATGTTCTAGAACAGTGATTTTCAACCCGTGTGACGCAAGAATTTTTAAAACAGGCAATACCTGACTCTTTAGTCAGGGGCACTGACCAGATTGTTAAATTTAAAAATGACAACTCAACAGCCGTCCAGTGTGAATAAGTCAAAATTATACTATTTTTTTGGTAAGATCAGTAAAAAACAAAATGTATGTTTTGGTGTGCCACAGAACTTGGGTAACTAGTTTACATGCCACATGATGAAGAAGGTTGAAAATTGCTGGTCTACAGGAGATAGGACGAGACCCACAGTGTCTAGCTTAAACCACATGGCCCACCACAGAGCAGCGAGGACGCGGAAGAGATGGTCACTTCGGCCAGTTTGGAGAACTGGAAAACCAAACCTCCTCCCACACAGAAAACCCCTAGAAATGCCGAGGAGAAAAGTGCTGAGTTCTCAAAAAAAAGAAAAGAAAAGAAAAGGGAAATGCCCAGATGCCAGAGAGGCCAAAACGAAACACGAAGCAGTAAACTAAGCAGTAAGCGTGAACTGCGACCCTAAGAGTTTGCTGATCTTGGAAACCAGGAAGCTTATGTCTCGATGATTTCAGAGACACAAGAGTTACCGGGTCCCTGCCGGTGGGGAGTTGGCCTGAGACCCGCCCATACCTCCCCCCAGAAGGCTGGACTGTCAACAAGCTTCACCTTCAGGAAAAGGGGGGAGTTGGGGCTATTAAACCGCCACCCATCAGTGGGGCCAGGATGATAAACATCTTGTCTGTCTTGGCCCCCAAACAGAAAGCCACCCTTGGGAACTCACAGCCTCAGCCTGCCCTCAACAAGGTCTGCGGGTCAACCCAGGAGCGGTTCAGACTGACATAAAGAATAAAAGGTTTTCATTTAAGCAACAAGTTGCAGCCCTGGAGACAGGTTTTTCAGGTATCAACCAAAATTGTGTTCCAGGGGAGAACAAACAAAGGCAAGGTCTGTCCAGGCAAAATCCCCAAAGTGTCATTCTTTCTTTCCTGCAAACGAAGAGCTGGGGGCTGAGCTATCAGAGCTTCGTTAGTGTAAATATGCAACCGAGAGGGGTGAAAACTACAAGGAGGAGGTTTGGTCCAAATGCACCCAGGCCGCAGCTGTTTATTCCAGGATGTTTATGGCTCGGCCTTGAGCTTTTTGGGAACAGGTTAGCAACTCAGTAGCAGCTCTGAGAACAGAGCACAGGACCTGCAGAGGCCCCTCTTCCCCAAGAGCTGCCCCCACTATGTGGAGTCGTGGCCATGACCATTCCATTTTCTTGTTTCCATCACCACCAGGAGTTTGAACTTGAACTGCCTGTGTAGTCTGAGGGAACTTAAGGAATCAACCTCAGGGAAAATGAACCTGCTCGTGGATCCCACAGAAACAAATGCAGAATCTCTGGAGATCCAGGCAGCAAAAGACTCCCACGGGGCAGGCCCGCTTTAAGACCGCAAGACACAACTACAGACCCTACGAGGAAGTGAGTGACCCTGAGCGGGCAGCTGCCAGCTACCTTCAGCAACCAGAGAAGCACGAGAGAGAGAGAGAGAGAGAGAGAGAGAGAGAGAGAGAGAGAGAGAGAGAGAGAGAGAGATTCTGGTTCAGGTGCTTCCTAGCGGGGTGCTCAATGCCTTTTGGAACCTCCCTAGGAAACATCTCTTGCTTGTGGACTGTCAGTCATTTAAAGGAAATAAATTTGTTTACAGGCACTTAGGACCCCAGGGGTTGAATACAAGGTGGCTATTGGCTATTGGCGTCTGCCACCCGGGAGCACATGGTGCCTTTCTCTTTCCCGGCCCCCTCCTTGCCCCAGGCGTGTTACCCTTAGCTTCCTCACTCCCAAGCTCCAAGGGTGTTCCTTGACCTCTATGGCTTGTTTCCTAAGCCCATTTGTTCTAGGAATTACTTTTCTACCTCTGTAATTTGCCATATAAATGTTCTCTTACAAAAAGGGACGGAAGGAAGGAAGGAAGGAAGGAAGGAAGGAAGGAAGGAAGGAAGGAAGGAAGGAAGGAAGGAAGGAAGGAAGGGAGGAAAGATGGCAGTCGTGACTGTACACTCCCTTCCTCCCAGCCACTTGCATCACCCAGGTCACAAGGGGAGGTGGGTCAGGGAGGGGGGTGTTACTTGATGCTGATGGCAAACTCTGCTGCGTCCTTCACCCGCTGCCGCACCAAGAAGGTCCCGTCGGAGCGGTTGGTGAGGATGCTTTCTGCTCCGGCGCGCTCCATGGGGCCGGCGTACCTGCCAAGACACACCACGGAGAGAGGTCCGCACAGCCCCCATGCCTGCGCCCTGCTATGGCTACATGGGGTCACGTTTTCTCCTAACCCTTGTGACTTTTTTTTAAGTTGGTGACAGCCCAAGTCCAACTTTCCTTAGATACCAAAAGAGGTCCGGAGGAGGAGGCAGTGGCCAGGGTCCAGAAGTGGGCAATTTAAAGGGGGAGGGGGTGTCAAAAAGTTCAGTCATCAAGATAAATAATAACAAGTAGTACTTCACATTGTTGAATGAAATCGAAGAAGCCACAAAGAAATGGAAAGATACTCCATGTTCATGGATTGGAAGCATCAACAGAGTTAAAATGGCCATCTTAAGGAAAGCAATACACTGAATTAATGCAATCCTCATCAAAATCCCAATGGCATTTTTTTTTTTTTCAGAAAGAGAACAAAAAAATATCAAATTTGTATAGAACCACCAAAGGCCTCAAATAGCCAAAGCGATCCTGAGAAAAAAATAACGAAGCCAGGGGTATCAGCCCCCCTGACTTCAAAGTCTAGTACAAAGCTACAATAATCAAAACAGTGCACTGGCAGGAAAACAGACACACAGACCAGTGGAACTAAATTGAGGGCCCAGAAATAAACCAACATGTATATGGGCAACTACTTTTTGGCAAAGGAGTCAAAGACATGTAACAGAGAAAAGAAAGCCACTTCCATAAATGGTGCTGGGGAAATTGGGAAGCTGGGGAACTAGACTGCTGTTTGACACCATCCACAAAGATTAACTTAAAATGGATTAAAGACTTACATATAAGACCTACAACATTCCAACCACAAAGGAGAAAACATGGGTACTACATACTTCATAGATCTTGGTCTCAGAGAGAATTTTATGAACTTGACCTTAGAGCAGCGGTTCTCAACCTGTGGATCGAGACCCCTTTGGGTGTCGAACGACCCTTTCACAGGGGTCGCCTAAGACCATCCTGCATATCAGATATTTACATTATGATTCATAACAGTAGCAACATTACAGTTAGGAAGTAGCAACGGAAATAATTTTATGGTTGAGTCACAACATGAGGAACTGTATTTAAAGGGGCCAGAAGGCTGAGAACCACTGCCTAAAGGCAGCCCAGCCAGCATAGCTCAGTGGTTGAGCACTGTCTTATGAACCAGGAGGTCATGGTATGATTTCAGGTCAGGGCACATGGGTTTTGGGTTCGATCTCCAGTGTGGAGGCATGTAGGAAGCAGCCAATCAATGATTCTCTCTCATCACTGATGTTTCTCTCTCTCTCCTTCCCTCTGAAATCAATAATATCTAATCTAATAAAAGTGTAATATTGAAATTGACCATTTCTTCAGGACGCTTAAGCCATGCCCACCAGCCAATCAGAGCAACTGTATGCAAATTAACCCAGCCAAGATGGAGGCCGGCAGTCACAGAGTTGAGTAAACAGGCAGCTTCCATTGCAGCAGGAGTAAAACTGTTTGCTGGCCGCCTGGGCTTCTCCCGGCTCCAGGCAACAATATATTCGCAACATTGTCTCAATTATAGAAGCCTCAGAGCCCAAGCAAACAGCAGTCCTGGCGGCTGACTACTAAGGCAACATTCTTTCAATTATAGAAGCCACGAGCTGAAGCAAACAGGAGGCTTCGTTACCTGCCTAGGCCTCAGCTTAAAGGAACAGTGTATCAATTATAGAAGATAATAAACCCCAGAAACCTGCTTCCAGCCAGCCTTGCTGGGACATTGGGTCAATGGGAGCTGTGGGCAGCCTGCAAGTCTGAAAATGGCCCTCAGGCCTGCACCCAGGCTGGCCACACCCCAATGGGGTTAGGGACCCCATTGGGGGGCTTGGCCAGCCTGCAAACAACCATCAGCCCCTCACCCAGGCTGACCAGGTACCCCAGTAGGGGCCCAAAACCTGAAGGGACTGTGGGCAGCCTGAAAGCCTGAAAACGGCCCTCAGGCCTGCACCCAAGCTGGCCACACCCCAATGGGGTGAGGGAGACCACTGGGGGGCTTGGCCAGTCTGCAAACAGCCATCAGCCCCGCACCCAGGCTGGCTAGGCCCCCCAGTAGGGACCTGAACCCTGAAGGGACTGTGGGCAGCCTGAAAACGGCCCTCAACCCATCACCCAGGCTGGCCACACCCCAACAGGTGGACATCCCCAGAGGGGTCCCAGACTGCGAGAGGGCACAGGACGGGCTGAGGGACCTGCCAAGTGCTCCAATTTTTGTGCACTGGGTCCCTTGTGTGTGTGTGTGTGTGTGTGTGTGTGTGTGTGTGTGTGTATATATATATATATATATATATATATATATATATATATATATATATATAAGAATTATACACTTAAAACTTAGGCCACTTCAATAAATTTAATTTTTTAAAGTAGTATTTTAATGTAATGTTTTTAAAACTCAAGAAGACTACAAAAGCAGCCATAAAAAGGAGCAAAGTCCTGACACTAGTTACAACATGGATGGACCTTGAACACATGATGCTCAGTTAGAGAAGCCACACACAAAAGGCCACACAGTGTGAGATTCCGTTCATGCGAAAAGTCCAGAGACAGGAAGTGAGTTAGTGGTGGCCAGGGGCTGGGGAGGGGAGGGAGGCGACTGCTAATGGGGGCAGGACTTTTTGGGGGTAATGAAGATGTTTTCCAGCAAGGAAGAAATAATACACATGCATCACTGTGAATGTACTAAAGTGCCATCCTTCGTATATAATAAAAGGCCAATATGCAAATTGTTCCCTCAACTGGGAGTTCAACCAGGGGGCAGGGCTGGCCCACCACCTGCCCATGGCCCCTCCCCCTAGCTGGCCCCACCCCCTATCAGCCTCCCCACAGCCCCTCCTCCCTGCTGGCCTAGCCCAATGGGCCCCAATGGGGGCAGACTGGCCCATGCACAAATTCATGCACCGGGCCTCTAGTTGAATATAATTATCAAAATGGGTATATTTATGTTATAAATGTAAATATATAATAAGTATATTAATTATAGATTATATACAATTATAAATAGTATATAAATATGAATATGAATATATTTATGCTATAAATGTGTATATGTAACAAATGTAATTACAGATATATAATTATAGATGATATGTAAATGAGAATTAATGTATGCTATAAATATAAACATAACATAAATAGGTATTAATTCTAGATAATATATAATTATAGATGATATACAATTATAAATATGTACTATAAATTTAAACATGGAGATAAATTATACTTGAAATGATCAATTTTTTAAAATCTTCACCCAAGGATATTTTTCCATTGACTTTTAGAGAGAGAGGAAGGGTGGGGGAGAGACAGAGAGAAGGAAACATCGATATGAGAAAGACATGTTGATGGGCTGCCTCCCACATGCACCCCAACCAGGATTGGGGAATAGGGGATTGAGCCTGCAACAGAGGTACATGCCTTTGGCCGAATCGCCCCGGGACCCTTCAGTCTCTGGGTTGATGCTGTATCTACTGAGCCAAACCGGCTAGGGCTTAACATGGCTAATTTTATGTTATGTGAATTCCACCTCAATGTTAAAAATGAGTGTGGCCCTGGCCAGGTATCTCATTGGTTAGAGTGTCATCCTGATACACTAAGATTGTGGGTCCAATCCCTAGTCTGGGCACATACAAGAAGCAACCAATGAATACATAAATAAGTGGAACAACAAATCAATGTTTCTCTCTCTCTAAAATCAATCAATAAATAAAAATTTTAAAAATGACTGCAGCCCTGGCCAGTGGGGCTCCGTTGGCTGAGCGTCATCCTGTACACCAGAAGGCTGCCAGTTCGATTCCGGTCAGGGCACATGCCCAGGTTGTGGGTTCTACCCCCAGTTGGGGTGCATGCGGGAGGCAATTGATCAATGTTTCTCTCTCTCTCTCAAATCAATAAAAACATATTTTTTAAATGAGTGCAAAAAAAAACCCCATGAGGAACAAAATGTCAACATTTAAATAAACACACTGTCTGATTCTGCACTTGCCTGATTCAACACAATTCACCTCTTCCTACTCCCAGCACTGTCATACCCTATCTGTATTTACAACTTTGATGTCTTGGTCATCAACGATATTTTTTGCCTTGATCTTAGTTTTTTATATATTACATTAAAATGCCTGAGGTTTTTGGTACCCTCTTCGATTTTTCACCCACAGTGAGTGCCTCACTCTCCTCATCCCACTTTCTACCCTGGAGACCACTTCCCAGGCAGGGGAGGGCAGAGTGAGCACATCCTGGAGAGACTGCAGTTGGAATGCTGGCCCCCTAGATGCTCTGTGACCTCAGGAACTGGTTTTTCTGCTCTGAGCCCTAAATTTCTCTTCTAGAAAGAGGGTGAGAAGCCCACCCACCACAGAGGAACACTTTTGGCAAATGGCGATAATGCAGTTGAAGCACCTCATATGCAAAAGTCACAAGGGTGCTCTATGCCCGTTGTGTTACCATGACTCTCAAGAGGCAGAAAGGCAGGCCCTGGAGTCAGGCCGACTTGGGTGGAATCCCATCTCTGTCCCTTCCTCGCTGTGGGACAATGAACAGATCCCTTCTCCTCTCGGAGCCTCCGTCTCCTCCTCTGCAACAAGGGAGTTAATAATAGCACCTACTCCAAAAGGCTATGGCAAGAATGAAATGTGCTGACACATGGTCATAAAAGCAACGCTGCTGCTATGTCAGGTCTAAGACGCTGACGACCGTAAAATGCACCGTTCTCTCATGGGCCATTGCAAAACGAAAATCACTGCCCATAAAATAAGGCAAAGACGGAGGCTCCACTGATTGTAAAAGATGTTAAAATGTGTGTGTGAGAGAGGGTTGGAGGGGGGTGAATGAACACTCAGGATGGATGAAAGGTGACAATAGCTAATGATAATAACAACAGGTAAGAAAGTGCTTTATTGTGTGCCAGTTATGAAGCCTCATGACAATCGTATGAAGTAAATATTGGTATTCATCTAGCTTCCAGAGAGGAAAGTTGAAGCACAGAGACGCTGACTTACTAGCCTGAGGTCACACAGCTGGGAAATGTTGGAGTTAGGATTTAAACCCAGGCCAGTGATTCCAAAAGCAACACTGTAAACCATCACCCCTCAAAGCTCTATACATAGTAGGTGCTCCAAAAAAAATGGGGACCACCACTGCCACGGTCACCGTCATTTTCCTGCCAGGAGACTGTCAGCTCCTAAAGTGTGGGGCCCTCTTTTGTCTGTTCTCTCCTCAGCAGCTTCCGATGTTGGGATGGACCCAGCCGCCAATGCCCTGGGTTCAAAGAGGGATAACTGATTGATTGGGAGGCCCCCACCCCAGAGAAACTCCAATGGAAACGTGAGGAAGGTGGCCCAGTGTGGCTCAATGGTTGAGCGTTGACCTATGAACCCGGAGGTCATGGTTCGATTCCTGGTCAGGGCACATACCTGGGTTGCGGGCTCAGTCCCTAGTGTGGGTGTGCAGGAGGCAGCTGATCAATGATTCTCTCTCCTCACTGATGTTTCTATCTCTTTCTCCCTATCCCTTCCTCTCTGAAATCAATAACAATATATTGAAAGAAAGAAAGGAAGGAAGGAAGGAAGGAAGGAAGGAAGGAAGGAAGGAAGGAAGGAAGGAAGAAAGAAAGAAAGAAAGAAAGAAAGAAAGAAAGAAAGAAAGAAAGAAAGAAAGAAAGAAAGAAAGAAAGAAAGAAAGAAAGGAAGGAAGGAAGGAGGTTCTACTCACCAGAGATGAACTGACAGGTCCTGAGGGGGACCCTAGGGACAAGAGATTGAGACTTAGGGCAAAGAGCCCAGCTTGGCAATGGACTTCATCCATTCATTCATTCATTCATCCATCCATCCATTCGTTCCGTTGTCACTTACTGAATGCTTATCATGTACCAAGCACTGTACTGCCCACTGGGAAGACAGTTCCGGAATCTAGTGGGAGAAGCTGGCCCCCTATCACACAAATCAGGGATTGTCCAGACACTTGTTTTAGCATGACCTTCAAGCTAAGCAAGGTTTTTAGATTTTTTTAATGGTTGACAAAAAAATTTTTAAAAGACTATTATTTCCTGGCACATGAAGATAGTGCGAAATTCGTAAGCCAGGGCTCATAAACTGGGTGCCACTGGAACATGGCCACGCGCCTCGTTTACAGAGCATCTTTAGCTGCTCTGGCTCCACCGTGGTGGAGGTGAGTAGCCTCAACAGAGGGCGTCTCACCCAGGAGCTGAAAATGTGTACTGTCCACCTACAGGGAAAGTGTGCCAATCCCTGATCTAAATAAACGTAAAAGGGCATATTTCTACCACCTCTGTCCACGAGGAGGGCTACCCGGGAGAGAGAGACAATAAGAGAGGCAGAATGAAAGAGGAGGGACAGAGAGAAACTGAGAGAAAGAGGACAAAGAGGAAAAAGAGAAAGGAGGGAGGGAAGGAGGGAGGGAGGAAAGGAGGGGGAAGGACAAAAAGTGTTGATGAGGATATGGAAAAATTGAAACTCTAACTGCATTACTAGTCAGAACGAAAATGGTACAGCCTCTATGCAAAACCAGATAGCAGCCGTTCCTCAAAAAATTAAAGTCGCCATAGGACACAACAGTTGCTCTTCTGTGTATACCCTTCAAACAATCGGAAACCGGGACTCAGATGTTTATACACCCCCGTTCACAGCTGCATTATTCACACTCGCCAAAAGGTGGCAGCAACCCAAGGGTCTATCCTCGGGTGAATGGATAAAGCAAGATGTGGCCCATGAGACAATGGGATATTACGTGGCCTTAAAAAAGGAGGAGATTCTGGCACACACCACCACACGGCTGAACCTTAAACTCGTCGATGCCGTGTGATTCCACTCACAGGAGGTCCCAAGGGGAGTCAGATCCACAGAGACAGAAAGTAAATGGGAGGTGCCGGGGCTGGGGGAGGGGAATGGGGAATTAGTGCCAAATGGGGACAGAGGTCAGCAGAACCTTGAATTTGAGAATCACCTGCTTTGACGGGTGCCCCCTTCCTATCACCGGGGTCTCCCCAAGCCTGCCTGCCCGCTCAGCACCCCCTCTGCACTCCCCTGCCCTCCCGCAGTCTGGTCCTGAGGCACTCACATGCACGTAGGGCTTGACCCTGTTACAGGGAAACCAGCCGGCTTCATTGGTAGCTGTGTTCCTGCCCTAAAACGCCAGGAGGGAAAAACAGGGAGAGAGAGGTCAGAGGCATCTGCTCGCATGTGGATCCATCTTTCTATTTCATGGCCGGCCACTCTGCCCGTCCATTGCTGTCTCTGTGACCTGGGTGACCCCAAGATGTGCCGAGCAGTAACGACTTCCTGGGAAGACAGCCAGCTCAGAAGGGCCCGGCCGGCCTTGGAAATCTCTACCTACACCACCCTCCCCAGGCACCTCCTCCAGACCAGCCTTCCCTCGCCAGAGTGCCGGGAGGCCGTGACCCCACTTCCCAGGGTCGCCCACACCCATGACCCCACACTCGGGTCCTTCTCCCTCACTCCCACAGCCCCAGCTATACCTCCCACCAGTTCTGCTCAGCCTCGGCCTTGGTGAGCTCCACGATGTCACCGAGGTTGAGCCGCAGAAAAGGTCCCAAGGCTCCCGGGGGTGGAGGAATCCCATAGTACTCCTGGCAAACCTCCATCTTGGGCAGCCCTGGAGGGGAGGAGAGAGGCTGCCATCAGTGTCCCACTGTGGGCTGGGTTCTCAGAGGTGCTCCAACCTGAGTCTCACTGCCCACCGGGGCAGCAGACATTATAAAAGATTGGCAAGACCAAGTGGTGGCCAGGATGGGGGCACTGGGACTCTCCTACGTTTGCTGGTGGGAGTCCTCTTGGGAAAGCTATTTGGCAGTCTCTACTAAAACTCAACAGATGTCTACCCAACGGTCCAGCAATTTCCCAAGGGCAATGAAAACACATGTCCACTGAAAAGCACAGGCAAAAATGTTCCCAGCAACTTGGTCCACAAGAGCCAAAAAAAGGCAACAAACCAAATCTCCTCAATAAAATGAAAAAAATAGCCCAGCTGGTGTGGGCCAGTGGTTGAGTGCCAACCAATGAACCTGGAGGTCACGGTTTGATTCCTGGGTTGCGGGCTCAATCCCCAGTGTGGGGTGTTGCAAGAGGCAGCCGATCGATGATTCTCCCTCATCACTGATATTTCTATCTCTCTCTCCCTCTCCCTTCCTCTCTGAAATCAGTGAAAATATATTTTTAAAATAAGTAAATAAAATGGATAGGATGTGATATAATCAAACAGTGGAATACTATGCAGCAATGAAAAAGAGAGAGCTACTGTTACAAGCAACCACATCAAGGAATCTCACTAACATTGTGCTGAATACAAGAAGCCAGATGCAGTAAGGGTACATATTGGATAGATGCAAACATACACACACTCGTATAGATTTCCTCCGATTGAGCACATTTCGGTTGTTTCTAATTTTTTACTACTGCAAATAAAGCTGAAATAATGTAGGTATATCAATATAAATAAACTAGAGGCCTGGTGCACAAAAATTTGTGCACTCGGGGGGTCCCTAGCCCGGTCTGTGCCCTCTTATAGTCTGGGACTTCTTGGGGGATGTCCACCTGCTGGCTTAGGCCCACTCCCCAGGCGATCGGGCCTAAGCTGGCAGTCAGACATCCCTCTGGCAGCCCAGGAGCCCTTGGGGGATGTCTACTTGCCAGTGGGGAGCAGGCCTAAGCTGCAGTTGGACATCCTTAGCACTGCTGAGGAGGCAGGAGAGGCTCCCACAACCACCGCTGTTCTGGCAGCCATCAGCCTGGCTTGTGGCTGAGCAGAACTCCCCCTGTGGGAGTGCACTGACCAACATGGGGCAGCTCCTGCGTTGAGCGTCTGCCCACTGGTGGTCAGTGTGTGTCATAATGATCAGTCATTCCCAGTTGTTCTGCTGTTAGGGTCAATTTGCATATTACCCTTTTATTATATAGGATAAGAGACATGAAATCTGACTCTTGACACTGACTCTACGTGACTATTAGCAAATGGTTTTTTTTCTCTCAGCCACACAAAATTGCTTTCACCTTCTTCATAATGCTTTGCCTCCTAGCCTTTGCCCATGCTGTTCTCTCTTCCTGGAATACACAGTGCCCCCTGCTGACTCACCCAGCTCATTCTTCTTTTTGTCCTGAGCCCGGCGATGTAGCCTATCCTGGAGGGAGAGACCAAGAAAACCAGCGTGGCTACCTGAGCCCAGCCTGGGGGCTCCTCCGCCCCTATCTGAGCACCCAGAAAAGGGCCATGCCCACTGCTGGGGTCTTCTGGGGCCTCCTGCCATTACCCCCCAGTATTTCCAGGCGCATATAAAAAGCATGCAGTCTTACCTTCTTCATAGTTCCAGCAAGATCTATGGGAGGGGAAATAAAGGTTATGATGGGAAATACCCACACAGAACCAAGCCCACCTCTGCCTTGTCTCCCCCACGGTACCTTGCCCATGGCGGCCACAGGGAGGGACCCTCCCCAGACACTCTTTGTGTGCAGGTGCCCGGCACCGATGACAACGGTAGCCCTGATAGAAGGTGCCTCTGGCATGCAGGAGATGAGATAAGGGAGAGTCAGTGACGTTGATGAACACAGACAATCACGGACCATTAACATGAAGGTGGGTACGCTTTAGAGCAGGAGAGAGATGGAGAAGCTTAAGATCAAAGGAGAGCCTCCCACCTCCCAAGGCAGGGGAGCGATGGCTGGAGGAGCCCCTTGAAAGAGGAAGTGCTGACCAAGCCCAGGACTCGGGCCCATCCTCTCAGACTCCCACCTCAGCAGCATCTGGCAAGCCTTGCAGGACGTGGTCTCCTCGAAGGAGAACATCTGGAAGTCATGTCCGTTGGCTGTGGCATTCTCAGGGTAGATGTTGGAGCTAGAGAGGGGAGACAGTTCATATGATGGAATAGTATGCAGCCATGAAAAGGAAGGCAGTGCTCATGCATGCGGCCACTTGGATGTGTCAGTACTTCCTTCCTTGTCATGACCGAATACCATTCCACCGCATGATACATTGAATTGTGTGTAGCCATTCATCTACTGGTGGACATTGGGATGTTGCCATCTTTTAGACATTGTGCATACTTTGGGCCAGTGCTGCTATGAACATGGAGGAGGCAGAAAGCAGATTGGTGGCTGCCGGGGGCTGAAGGGGAAATTGGGGAGTAACTGCCTCACAGGTGCAGGGTCTCCTTTGGAGGGGTGGGGGATGAAAATGTTTTGGAATCAGAGGTCATGGTTGCACAAGAATGTGATGCGCCCTAACCGGTTTGGCTCAGTGGATAGAGCGTCAGCCTACAGACTCAGGGGTCCCGGGTTCAATTCCAGTCAAGGGCATGTACCTTGGTTGCGGGCACATCCCCAGTGGGGGGTGTGTAAGAGGCAGCTGATCGATGTTTCTCTCTCATCGATGTTTCTAACTCTATCCCTCTCCCTTCCTCTCTGTAAAAAATCAATAAAATATATTTTTAAAAAATTAAAAAAAAGAATGTGATGCACTAAATGGCACTGAATTATACATTTTAAATTGGTTCAATTTTTGTTATGTGAATTGCACTTCAAGGGGGAAAAAAATGGAGGTAGAGGAGGAAAAAGTTCTAGGCTGGTAACCAAAGCTTGCACAGAACCTTGGCATTCTGGGGATGCAGACAGCCTTCAGCCTGTCCCTCCCATTTCCCAGATGGTAAAGCAGAGGTTCAGAGTGGTCTCACAGAAAGTCAAAGAAGATGTGAAACTAGAGCACAGAATTGCCCCTCAGCCCCTGCACCCATGAGAGTCCTCTGAGGATACAAGGACGGAGGAGGAGGGGTCTCACATGGCCATCTCGAACTGTTCCATCCACTTCTTCTTCAGTTCTCGCGTCTTGAAGAACAGCTCATAGCCCTGAGCACCTTGGTCCTCAATCAGGAGAAACATGTGAGTCCACTGCAGGGAAGCAGGGTTCAGAATGAAGTATCCACCCTGTAGAGAGGGTGGGGCCACATACCCACCACCCTACCCCTATAAGGAGAAAACAGAGGGGCCAGTACCTGCCTCTCTGCCCCCAGAAGAACATGCATTTACCATGGTAAAGGGTTGTCCAGGACACATCCATAAATCTAAAATCACACACACACACTCACATCTGAGACAGACGCTCACAGTCATCGCAAAGGTCAAGAGGAGTGTCTCAAGCACTGGTGCTTCCCAGCAATGGGGTCCCCAGTTCTGGCCTCAGAACCCCACCTTCTTGTTGTCACGCTCTCCCGAAGAGTCGTCTCGGACCTGGAAGCTGTGCAGGTTCACAAAGTCCTTGAGGTCGTAGGAGTCCCCTCGGCGCTTACAGATGAGCAGAGCTTTGTCCAGCAGGAAGGCGTACCTGGGAGCAGCTGGGTCAGGTGCTTCTGCCTGGCTCCTCCCAACAGTCCCTACCAGCTCTTTGCCTGGCTCCTTCCACCTTCCAGGTCCACCCCGTTGTCCCTCTAAGTCCTACCATTCCAGGACTCCTACCCTTCTCTTCATGGCCAACTTGGCCCTGCCCACCTGCCCATCTTGCCCTCACCCACGTGTTCCCTGCTGGCCCCGCCATCTGCTGGTCTTGGCTCCACACAACTATGCTGTCTTCGCCTTGTCCATCCAGATTCCACCCCCTGGTCCAAGTGGTCCTACCCACACGCCTATTTAGAACCTGGCTCAGCCCATGCCAAAGCTCCATCTAGATGTGTTAACACCACCCACTGACCTACCTAAGAACCTGGGCCCGCCCCCACCCAGGCCCCGCCCACCTGTCTGTCTTGGAGCGGCGCTCCACAGAGGTGATCTTGAGTTCCCCATCGATCTTGGGCCGGCCATAGTGGGCCAGAGACTGGTCCTAGGCAGCAAGCAAGGAATCTGGCCAGGAGCCACCAAGGAGGAGACCAAACTCCTTCCCTGAGTGGCCACGCCCCTGGCCTCCCAGCCCCAACCCCTCACCAGGTTCTCAATAGACAGCTGGAAGTTGGTGATCTGCCGCAGCGTCTCATTGTCCCGCTTGACCTCATTCACGCACTGTGCCAGGTCCTGGGGGTTAGCCAGGTGTGAGTCTGGGCATCCCCACCCAGCCCAGCCCCCTAACTGGCCAGGGGTAGGGGTCAGCCCCCATCGGGACCAGCAAGAGTCTTAAAGTTAGTGTCCAGTTTGTCCCGTGTGGCTCAGCATCAACCTGTGAAACAGCAGGTCATGGTTGGATTCCCGTTCAGGGCACATGCCCAGATTGCGAGCTCGATCCCCAGTGAGGGGTGTGCAGAAGGCAGCCGATCAATGATTTCTCATCATTGATGTTCCATCTCTCCCTCTCCTGTCCTCTCTGAAATCAATAAAAACATATTTTTAAAAAGACAGTGTCCACAGCATGTCAGTGTCCTCAGGAAGACGCTGTGAAGAACTTATCACACAGGCATGGGGCCCTTTGTGGGGGGAGGTGTTGCCCATGGATGTGATTGTGTCTGGGTGGCACTGCTCCGCACTGTCCTGAATGCGTGTGACTGACACCCCTGCGTGTGACCACTCACCCTCATTGCATCCAGGGCGAGCCGCAGATTCTCCTTCTCCATTGGGTCTTGAGTGTGTTTCACCAGCTCCTGCATGACCAACAGAGGCAGACATCACCCGGGCCTGTCCTCTCTTCCCAGGCCTTCCAAACCAGCCTGGCCCACCAGCTCCTCCTCCCTCCTCCTGCTGGGAGGCCAGGCATGGTCCCAGTGACCCCGCCTCCCCCCCCCAGAGGCCCTAGCGTCCAGCCTCCAGAAGCCAGCCCCACCCTCACTCCTATGGCACGGAGAGGTAGAGATGCCACGCCCATAATCTTTGGACCTAGGAGGTCCCCAACTGTGCACCTGGAGAAGGAGGTGGTACTTGAGCACTCGCTGCATTGGCACCATCAGCAGGTCCCGCAAGGTGAACCTCCCATTGTTTGCTCGCTGAGAACATTCCTGGGGGATCAGAGAACCAGATAAGCAAGAGGAGGTGGAGGCAGGTGTGGATTTTTCTAGAGCGAGAAGCATCCTATCTCCCCTGAGGAAATACGGAAGGAAGAAAGCCATGGGGTGGAGGCCCAGGACCCGCCAGCTGAGTGGGGATGGAGAGAGGCAGAGGGACAGGAATGGAGGGTCCCCATCATGCAAAGACACTGGATGCATGGGGCACACAGTATTCCTCACCACACACGCGGCCAGGCTGGGCCTGGTCCAGGGTCAGAGCTCAGTGTGAATTTGGAGCTCAGCCCAGACTTGGTGCACAGCCAGGTTGGGGCTCAGCCCAGGGCCGGGGTTCAGTTTGGAGTCAGAGTTCAGCTCAGGGTCAGGCCCTCAGCCTGGCGTCAGGGCTCAGTGCTTCAGTCCATTTCCTCCTGCTCTAGTACCCCCCTCCCCAAACCCTGAGGGGAAGATCCCTCACTGCACTAAAGCAGAAAGTGAAGCCATGTCCTCCCTGTTGCCCCGGGGCCATGAAGGAGTGGGAGAGCCCCCCGCAACCCCCGCCGATTGGGGTCCGACCCCGACCTCCAGCTTCATTTGCACATCCTCCCGGGTGCTGGCCACTCGGTCCAGGTGCTTGCTGGCCGACTCCACCTGGCTGCAGTAGCGGCCATAGATGAGGAACCTGTGGGAAGAGGACAGGTAGCAGTGGCCAGACAGGTGATGGTGGCTGGCACCAAGGTCAGGCACCTCTGGGTGTCAGTCTCACCGGGCACACCCCTTCCCGGCTAGGTGATGCTGAGCCTCCGTCTCCCCGTCTATAAAATGGGCGTAACAATAGCATCTCCCATATGGGGCTATTATAACATTAAACGCGGTAATGCCCAAGAAGCTATTAGCACTTGGCAAATCATCTCTGCTCAGTGTTCATTTACTTAATAAACTTATTAAGCACATACCATGTGCCAGGCCCTGTGCTGAGCACTTTAGGCATCGATTGACCAGTCCTGTACCACACTGACTTTATAGATATGGAAGTAGAAGCACAGAGACATTAAGTGGCTACCCAGAACCACACACAGCTCGCCAAAGGCAAAGCCAGAGATTGAACCAGAGATGGGAGCCCCTTGCCCATGAGCAAAGAAAGGAAAACCCTCCCTGTCCAGGCAAATCCCTCAAACGCCCGGCCTGGGCAGAGCAGGGGACCTTCAGGGGTCCCGGCTGGCCTCACCTCTCCTTGTATTTGATGAAGACCTGGTAGAGGGTAGGTGCACTGGTGGTGGCCAGGGCTTCCTTCATCTCCTTCAGGAAGTGAGTGTGCACACGAAGCAGGTCCTAGTCAGAGGGAGGGGTGAGGGCTGGGCAGAAGCCTGGGGCTCAGGAGAGGGGTCATCCACTCGCCCTGTGTTGCCCAGCTCCCAAACCCCACCCTCCAGGGACAGCGGGGGGCCAACAGATGGCTCCCAGCTGACAGCAGCCCTGGCGGGGGGGGGGGGGGGGTGGTCAGAGAGCAGGTGAGTGAGATGGGGGGAGGAGGGCGGCTGGGGACAGGCCGGCTTACCTCGATGTTGATGAAGATGATCTCTATGTCTTCAGGTTTCAGGAACCGCTGCAGGGGCTTCATGAAGTGCTGCAGGGAGGGGAGAGAGGATGGAGGAGGCAGGACCCTGCCTCCAGCCCCGACCCAGAGAGGCAGGGACAGGGAGACAGCTGGAGAGAGGCGAACAGAGAGACCAAGAGAAAAAGAGACGGCGATACGGAGAGAGAAAAGAGAAAGACAGAGAGAGGGAAACAAAGACGGGCAGAAAAAGAGACAGAGATGGAGAACGTGCACAAGCAAACATGTACGCGACTGTTCACAGCGGCTGTTCACAACAGCTGCAAGAGGAACAGCCCGAGTGGCCATCGACGGGTCACAAAACCTGGTCCGTCCACACATTGGCACATCCCGCACCCGAGAAAAGGAGTGAAGGGCGGACGCTCACTGCAACGCAGATGGATCTTGAACACAGGATGCTCAGTGAGAGAAGCCAGACATGAGAGGCCACACCTGGTGTGATCCCATTTACAGGAAATGCTGCATTTTCCCGCATATAAGACAACAGGGAGTATAAGACGACCCCCAACTTTTTTTTTTTTTTAAATATATTTTATTGATTTTTTTTTTTTTTTACAGAGAGGAAGGGAGAGGGATAGAGAGTTAGAAACATCGATGAGAGAGAACCATCGATCAGCTGCCTCTTGCACACCCCCCACTGGGGATGTGCCCACAACCACGGTACATGCCCTTGACGGGAATCAAACCTGGGACCCTTCAGTCCGCAGGCCGACGCTCTATCCACTGAGCCAAACCGGTTAGGGCGACCCCCAACTTTTGAGAAGATTTTCATGGGTTAAAAAGTCCGGACAGAGCTCTGACTGGTTTGGCTCAGTGGATAGAACGTCAGCCTGCGGACTGAAGGGTCCCGGGTCCGATTCCAGTCAAGGGCATGTACCTTGGTTGCGGGCACATCCCCAGTGGGGGGTGTGCAGGAGGCAGCTGATCGATGTCTCTCTCTCATCAATGTTTCTAACTCTCTATTCCTCTCCCTTCCTCTCTGTAAAAAATCAATAAAATCTAATATAATAAAAGAGAAACATGCAAATTTGACCGTTACCACCAGCCAATCAGAGCGGCTGTATGCAAATTAACCCAGCCAAGATGGAGGCTGGCAGGGTGGCTCTGCATTGGGAGCCTCCACGGCCGGCCGGCATAGCTGTGCCAGGTGTGTCAGCTCAGTGGGAGGTGGGGTCCGGCCTGGGGCCTCCTCGGGGCATCCAGGAGCAGTTGTCCTGGGTCTGCAGCCTAGCTCTGCCCCCGGGAGCCTCCACAGGGTGTGCGGGAGCGTCTGCTGCATAGTGCGGAGAATCCGAAGCCAGTTCACTGCCCAGCTCCACCCTGGGTGTGTTTGTTCAGCAGCAGGGCCCCACTGAGGGATTCTGCACCAGCGTCCGCCCCTGGCTTGCCACTCAACTCTGCGCCAGGTGTGTCCCCTCAGCGGTGGGGGCCCACCAGGCATGTGCGATCGTGGGTCCTCCGGTGGGAAACGTCCAGGCCTGCACTCACCAGCCTTCCCATCCCCCCGTGCACGAACCCTGAAGGGGCTGTGGGCAGCCTGAAAATGGCTCTCAGCCCCTCGGCCAGGCATGCCAGCAGGTGGACATCCCCCCCGAGGTGTCCCAGACTGCAAGAGGGCACAGGCCGGCTGAGGGACCCTCACCCCCCGAGTGCACAAATTTCTGTGCACCGGGCCCCTAGTCTAATATAATAAAAGAGAAATATGCAAATTTGACCGTTACCACCAGCCAATCAGAGCAGCTGTATGCAAATTAACCCAGCCAAGATGGAGGCCAAAAGCCATGGAACTAGAGCAACAGCCATGGAACTGGAGCAAACTGTTGCAACTGCCTGCCTAGGCTGGCTGAGCCTCTGCTCACAGCCACGCCCACCAGCCAATCAGAGCGGCTGTATGCAAATTAACCCAGCCAAGATGGAGGCTGGCAGGGCGGCTGTGCACTGGGAGCCTCCACAGCCGGCCAGCATAGCTATGCCAGGTGTGTCAGCTCAGTGGGAGGGGGGGTCTGGCCTGGGGCCTCCTCGGGGCATCCAGGAGCAGCTGTCCTGGGTCTGCTGCCTAGCTCCGCCCCCGGGAGCCTCTGAGGAGTATCCAGGAGCGCCAGTCCCAGGTCCACTGCTTGGCTCCACCCCCTGGGGGCCTCCCCAGGGCATGCAGGAGCACGGGGCCTCTGCAGGGTGTGCAGGAGCAGCCATCCTGGGTCTGCTGCCTGGCTTTGCCCCCCAGGGGCCTCTGCGGGACATCCAGGAACGCCTGTCCTGGGTCCACTGCCTGGCTCTGCCCTGGGGGCCTCCGCAGGGTGTCCAGGAACACCCGTCCAGGGTCCGCTACCTTCATCCGCCCCCCAGGGGCCTTCACAGGGCATGCGGGAGCATCTGCTACACAGTGCGGAGAATCCGAAGCCAGTTCACTGCCCAGCTCCACCCCGGGTGTGTTTGCTCAGCAGCAGGGCCCCACCGAGGAATTCTGCACCAGCGTCTGCCCCTGGCTTGCCACCCAACTCTGCGCCAGGTGTGTCCCTTCAGCGGTGTGGGCCCACCAGGCATGTGCGATCGTGGGCCCTCCGGTGGGAAACGTCCAGGCCTGCACTAATGGCTCTCAGCCCCTCACCGAGGGCACAGGCCGGGCTGAGGGACCCCCACCCCCAACTCCCCAGTGCACAAATTTTTGTGCACTGGGCCCCTAGTATATTTATAAAAAGAAAAATCCCGACGGAGACCGTATGCAGCACAAAAAAGAGCTGACCAGAGACACTTGCGGTCTCCGTCTGGCTCCACTGAAATGAATGGAGTGCGGCCGTTTTTGAGCTCCCCCCACCGTATTCGATGACCGCAGATTTTCCAGTCCGGCTAGGAAGTTTCAGCACCCGCCCTATAAGACGACACCCGGTGTATAAGACGACCCCCGACTTTTGACAAGATTTTCCTGGGTTAAAAAATCATCTTATACGCCGGGAAATACGGTAGGCAAATTCAAAGAGTCAGAAAGTAGACTGGTTGCCAGGGCCTGGGGGAGGATGAGGACTTAGGGGGGATGGATAAGGAGTATGGGGTTTCTTTGGGGGATGATGAAAAGGTTCCCAAATTAAAAAGTGGTGATGGCTGCACAACCTTGCGTATAAACCTAAAGCCAGTGAACTGTGTATGTTATATGGGTGAATTGTCCGGCACAGCAATTGCATCTCAACGAAGCTGTTTAAAAAGCAATGGCCACAGGAAATAGAGGAAAAAAGTCAAAGATAATAACGGAGACAGAGATGGGGATACGCAGAGGGAAAGAGGCAGATGGAGAGAGAAACAAGACAGGGTGAGAGCCACGGAACACCAGGGAGGAAGAGAGACACAGAAAGCAGGGCGTAGCCCACAGGTGCAGGGCAGGTGGACGCACCTGCCGGCCGCTCCCAGGCATGCGCCTGGCAGGGGCGGGGTGGGGTGGGGGCATCGCACCTGTTGGATGGAGCCCAGCGTGTCCGTGTACTTCTCCTCCGTCTGCTGGATCTCTCGCAGGCAGCAGCACCGCTTGTCGTAATCTGTCATCTTGGGCTGAGAGCGGGGAGGAGAGGCCGGTGTTGGGGGACCCGGGACTGCCCTTTGGCCGTGCCCCCATCCAGGCCCAGTCCTTCACCCCCACACACCGGCATGGGCACCGGCTCCGAGCGCATGAGGTCCTCATAGATCTCGTCGCCCTCGGCCTCCTCATTCTCCACACAGTCATACAGGTCCTCATCCTCCTCCACGGTGTCACTGCAGGACGCAGAGTCAGGCAGGGCCTCGGGAGCCCCCAGGCCAGGGATCCCTCAGGCCCCTCCCAGATCACGGTGGTGGCCCCTTAAACCCAAGGGGCAGGCAGGGTCATGTCCCCCTCAGACCTCCTGGTCCCTCAGACTCCCAGGGCAGGGCCTGGCACAGACACTCACTCAATCTGGTCGGACAGGCCGCTGTAGATGTCTTCATCCCCCACACTCTCCTCCTCGGTGGGGAAGGGCCTAGGGGAGCCAGGATGGTGTGAGTCAGAGGCTGAAGGGCCAGTGGGGAGGCGGGGGGGTTTCAAGGACGGGGAGGACGGGGTCAGCCCAAAGCTGTCTGTCACCTCAGTGGTTACTCACATGATCCCCTTGTTCTGGGCAATCGGGGTCCAAGACAGGGCGGACAGGGTGTAGATGACCTGTGACAAGGGCCGTGTTTTGCTCAGCAAGCCCCTGGCCCACCCACATGCCAGAACAGCCTTGCACTCCAAGCAGCTGAGGCTGCACCTTGACATTAGACCCCCAGGCCTCTGGGAGCCTAAATCAGGATGTCCTCTACCTTCCCATCCCCCCATGTCAGCATGCCAGTGTTCTTGCTATTCTATTCAATTCCCATAAGCACTCGAAGAGGATGGGCTGCTATTATTCCCTAGGACTCAGAGAGGTGTGGCCACATGGCTGAGGTCACACAGCAAATGGTGAAGCAGGGACTCCCACCCGATTCCACATCTCCTAAGCCAGACTCTTTGCACCTGGACCTGGTAGGGCACATCGGGCCTTCCCCTAACTGCTCATAGCCTGCCTGGTGTCGATGTTCAGGGAAATAAACTCAAACCCAACCGGCAGGCTCTGCACGCCCAGCTCACCTTCCCGAAATCCTGCACATCGAAGAGGTCGAAGGCCTCAAAGAGCTCACTCCTCTTGAGGCCAAACTTCTCGCAGCAGGTGGACAAGAAGGTGCGGATGTTCTTGAGGCAGAGGAACTGCGGGCAGGACAGAAATGAGGGCAGGAAACATGATGGGACGGGGAGAAACTGAGCCCCTGCAGTCTGACTTGGTGACCTGCTCAGGAGGGGACACCTGCCTCAAGCACAGCCCCCTCAGTAAGCCACCCCCTCTTCCGATAAAGACCAGCTGTCCCTGAAGCCAGAGCAACCCCTTCATTTCGTTAGTTCACATGACATGAAGTTAACCACGAACTGGTAAGCAAATATCCTTTAATAAAAGCCAATGAATATGACCCAGCCATTGAAGAGGAAGGAGACTGTGATTTTTGCTACCACATGGATGAGTTTCAGTTTTGGATGATGGAAAAGTTTTGGATATAGGGGTGACAGTCACACAATGTGAGTGTATTTAATGCCACTGAACTGTACACTCACAAGTGGTTAAAATGATAAATGATCGTGTTATTTCCATATCATTAATATATTTTAACATATTTTATATTTATAAAACATGTATTTATATCATTTTAGTTATATATAGCTATAATAATAAAAGCATAATATGCTAATTAGACCAGACAGCTGAACGACCTTCCTGACATCCTTCCAAATGACCTTCCGGATGAAGCCATGGCTGCAAGGGCCAAGCCCCTTGCACGAATTTCATGCATCGGGCCTCTAGTGTGTGTGTGTGTGTGTGTGTGTGTGTGTGTGTGTGTGTATGGTATATATTTTACCACAAAGAAAAAGTTTAACCACCAATCATTTTGAAGTCTACACTGCATGGCATTCAGTACATTCGCAGTTATCACCCCAGTTCCGAGGCGTTTTCATCGCCCCAAAAGGAAACTCCGTACCCATTAAGCAGTTACTTTCCATTCCCCACTCTTCTCCCTTCCTCTTCACAACCATTAGTTTGCGTTCAGTCTCTTGAATTTACCTATGTCCATCCACTGATAAACAAAATGAGGTGTAGCCATACATTGGGACATTATTCAGCCATAAAAAAGGGCCAAGTAGCCCTGGCTGATGTGTGTCAGTTGGTTGGGTATTGTCAGTTGGTTGCTGGTTTGATTCCCAGTCAGGGCACATGCCTGGGTTTGTGGGCTCAATCCCCATTAGGGGGTGTGCAGGAAGCAGCTAATCAATGTTGCATTCTCACATCAATGTTTCACACTCTCTCTAAAAAACAATTTTAAGAAATCTTTAGCCCTAGCCAGTTTGGCTCAGTGAATAGAGTGTTGTCCTGTGGACTAAAGGGTCCCATGTTCAATTCCAGTCAAGGGCACATGCCTAGTTTGTGGGCTCAATCTCCAGTAGGGCGTGCAGGAGGCAGCCAATCAATGATTCTCAACATTGCTATTTCTATCTCCCTCTCCCTTCCTCTCTAAAATCCTAAAAAAAAAAGGGGGGGCGGTTAGTACTAATACACAAAATGGATACCTTCAAAAACATGAGACTGAGCCCTGACCAGTTTGGCTCAGTGGATAGAGCATCAGCCTGCGGACTGAAAGGTCCCAAGTTCAATTCCGGTCAAGGGCATGTGCCTTGGTTGTGGGCACATCCCCAGTGGGGAGTGTGCAGGAGGCAGCTGATCGATGTTTCTCTCTCATTGATGTTTCTAACTCTCTACCCCTCTCCCTTCCTCTCTGTGAAAAATCAATAAAATATATTAAAAACAAAAAACAAAAAAACATGAGACTGAGTGAAAGGGGCCAGACACAAATGGTCACATCTTCTATGTTTCCATCTAAATGAAATACCCCTGGACGCTTCCAGTTTATGAGCCGACATATTCCTTTTTTGATTACACCAGTTTGGGATGGGTTGCTGTAATGCAACCAAAGACATCAGCAGTCAGTCACGCAGGTTGTCACACTGGTTTGGAGGGTTTGGGCTCTGTTATAAACAAGCCCCCGTGCCCTTGCATTTGCCCAATACCAGCTCAATTCAAATGTCCCGATAGGCTCAGCTCTCTCTAAGGTCCCTCAGATACTAGATTTCTAACCAATCTTCCGAACAACAGCCTCCCCTAGCGTGAAGAGCTGGCCTCTCCCATGACCAGCATTCCTGAAGCAGGTTCATCAGGAGAGCTGGTTAAAACGAGTCTCCCAAAACTACGTATTACGTGATCGAATTCATACAAAATGTCCAGAAGAGGCAAATCCACACTGGAATGTGACTCGCCATGAAAAGGAGTGAAGCACAGACACGCGCTACACGGGTGGACCCTGAACACGTGATGCTCAGTGAGAGAGGCCACACCATGTGTGATTCCATTTCTGTGACGTGTTCAAAACAGGCAGATCCGCAGAGACAGGAAATGGTTTAGTGATTGCCAGGGGCTCAGGAGGGGAGAATTGGGGGTGACTGCTAATGGGGATGGGGTTTCTTTGGGGGTGATGAAAATGTCCCAGAATTAGTCGCAATGGCTGTACAGTTTTGTGAATATATTAAAAACCACTGAATTGTACACTTTAAAATGGTGAATTGTATGGTATATGAATTATATCTCAATTTCAAAAAGTGCATCTTCCAGATCCTTCCCCCTCATACCTCCTGCGTCTATGGATACCTAAGTTAGGTCCATCCCTCCTCTGCCCACAACCCTCCAGGGTAAAACCCTACATTCTCCCTGAGTCCACAAGACCCTGCATGATCTCCCATCACCCCTCTGCTCTCACCTCCTCCCTCTCCCCCCACTCACTCCGCTCCAGCCACCGGGGCCTCCTCACTGTTCCTCCAACACAGCAGGCACAGTCCTGTCCCAGGGCTAGTTATGCCCGCTCCTTGCAAGGTACTTTTCCCTGTGTTATGGATTGACTTGTATCCCTCAAAAGTCTTATGTTGATGTTTTAACCCTCAAGTCATCAGAATGGGACTGTATTTGGAGACAAAGCCTTTAAAGAGGTAGCTGAGGTAAAATGAGGTCGCGAGGGTGGGCTCTAAGCCAATAGGCTTGGTATCCTCATAAGAAGAGATCAGGACCCAGATAGTCACAGGGGAAATTCCTGTGAGGACACAGGGAGAAGGTAGGCATCTGCAAGCCCAGGAGAGAAGCCGCGGAAGAAACCAAACCTACTTCCGCCTTGGTGTGGACTTCCAGCCTCCAGAGAGGAATATGTTTATTAAGACATAAACTCCTGTTGTAGAAACCCTCCGGTCTATGGACATTGCTGTGGCAGCCTGGCCAACTGGGACATGCTGGTGTCCACCAGGTTCCTTGCCACCCTCTTCAGGGCTTTGCTGGATGGTCACCTTCTCCAGGAGGCCCTTCTGAGCGTTCTACGTAAAATTGCAACCTTCCTCCCCCCTGTGCTTTACTGTTCACCTCCCTCAAATCAAATGTCCTTTTTAGGAGGGCAGGGTCACTGTTGTGTTCTTGGTAGATGCCCAGCACTTGGAATAGTATAGAGGACCCTTAATAAATATCTGTTGAATGGATGGGTGGCGATGGGGCCTGGAAATCTGTCTTCTAACAAGCCCCCCACGTGATTTCTGGGTCCCTGCTAACCCCACTTTGTGATTCTACAACAACATTTGCATTTTTAGACACCTGTTACCTGTGGTTGGCCATTAGATTTATTCCGTTCTCATGACAACCCTGTGAGTTTTTATTAGTTAGTTAGTTAGTTGGTTAATCCTCACCCAAGGATATTTTTTCCACTGGTTTTTAGAGAGAAGGGAAAAGAAAGAAAGAGGGGGCGAGAGAGAGAGAGAAATGTTGATGTAAAAGAGACACATCATCTGGCTGCTTCCTGCATGAGCCCTGGCCTGTTTGGGACTCGAACTTGCAACCCAGATACATGCCCTTGACTGGGAATCGAATCTGAAACACAAGCCTGTGAGTTTTTAATTCTCGTTTTCCCTACGAGGAAGCAGGCTCGGAGGAGGAAAGAACACTGGCCAAGATCATGAACAGAAGAGGAAATCCGCAGAAGACCATGAAACGAGGCCCCAGGATGCTGTGAATACAGAGGCGGCTTTCCGAATCACGGCATCCCACTGCCTCGCAGGACCGCCAGTCGTGTATGCGCGTGATCCCCAAGACTATCTAAATATTTATTAAAATCAAATACTTTAAAATAAAAGTTATATATAGATATAAGGTGTACAACATGACGATTGGATAGTCTTAGTGAAATGATTGCAGTCCCACTAATTCACATTATCATCTCACAACACCATGTTCTGGTGTGTGATAAATGCCCCCAAAACCTACTCTCTTAGCGTGTGCCCAGTGTTATCTAATCTAATAAAAGATTAATATGCAAATTAATCCTCACTCTGTTATACCCACAAGCCACGCCCACCAACCAATCTGGGGCAAATATGCAAATTAACTAAGATGGCGGCAGCCACGGAGCTGGAGTTGCCCTGGGCAATAGAGGAAGCCATACTCAAGGCTATAAAGTTTCAATTATAAAAGATAAACAAACCCCAGATACCTGGGGGACTTGGACCTTGGGTTGCCAGGGGCAACCCAGGCTTCAAGTGGGGGACCAAGGCAACAAAGTTTCAATTATAGAAGTTAAATAAATCCCAGATACCTGTTTCCAGCCAGGCACCCCAGTAAGGACCTGAACCCTGAAGGGGCTGTGGGCAGCCTAAAAATGGCCCTCTGCTCCTCATCCAGGTTGGCCAGGCACCCCAGTAGGGACTCGAACCCTGAAGGGGCTGTGGGCAGCCTAAAAATGGCCCTCAGCCCCTCACCCAGGCTGGCCACGCCCCCATGGTGTGAGGGTCCCCACTGGGGGGCTTGGCCAGCCTGCAAACAGCCATCAGCCCCTCACCCAGGCTGGCCAGGCACATCAGCAGGTGGACATCCCCCAAGGGGTCCCAGACTGCAAGAGGGCACAGGCCTGGCTGAGAGACCCCCCCCCACTTCGTGACAAATTTTTGTGCACTGAGCCCCTAGTCAATAATGTTATTAAGGACAGTCATCACGCCTGGACGTTACCTCTCTGTCATCCTCCATCACTGCAAGGCTGTATCCTTTCCCATTCCCAGCCACCAAGCTACTGCTCTCTGCTTCTATCAGTCTCTCTCCCTCTCTCTCCCTCTCTCTCTCTCCCCCCCTCCTTCCTTCCCTCCCTCTTTCTCTCCCCCTCTTTTATCAACCCATTGATAGATAGATGACATGGAATCCTCACAACAGTCCTGCAAGGTAAGTACTATTCTTATCCTCATTTTAGAGATAAGGGAACTGAGGCAGAACCAGAAGGCCAGGATGCAAGTGCAGGCAGCGTGACTTTGAGTACCGAGCCTTAACAGCACATATGAACCAACTCAGTACACAGTGGATCTCACCTGCCTTCCTTAGATCGTCTCTTCTCCATTTTTGCTACATCCCCAGGCTATCTAACCCATTCTCTATGAAGAATGGACTTTGCATTAACTTTAACTGAAATAGATGTATTAAAGAGGAGAACTTTGCATCCTACCATCAAAGGAAACTAGGGTCACTTGCTGTCAATCAAAGGCAACGTAATATGATATAAACATGATATACACGGTGTCATTACATTGTGGCTGGACCTGCTCTCTCTCTGCCAACAGAGATTAGCCACAGTTGAGAGACACATGAAGAAAGTCAGAGCAGCAAGTTACCATCCATTCCTGACAGAGAGAGAGAGGAAACCACTCTTGGCAAAGTTGGAATGGAAAGGAACTTCTACAACCAAATTAAAAAAAAAAAAAAAAAAAGGATCTTCTAAAAAAACCTTAAGCCTTTGTTTCAAGTAAAAAGCAAGACATTATACTGAATAGTGAAATGTTAAAAGGATTCCCTGCAAAAGCAGAACCAAGTCAGGGGTGCCCGCTATTACCATTCTTATTCACCGGCGTATTGCAGCTCTACCTGCACTGCAGCGCAGGATGGAGGAAGAAAAGAAAGAAATACATGGTGATTCTTGTAGATTATAGGATTGTGAATGCAGAAAGCCCACAGGAACGTACAGATAAGTAACTAGCATTAATAAAATAACTCAGCTATTATGCCAAGTGAAGTAAGTCGGAGAAAGACAAATACCACATGCTTTCTCTTATGGGTGGATCTAATAAAACAAATGAGCAAACAAAACAGAAACAAACTTATAGCTATGGAGAACAGGCCGAGGGTTGCCAGAGAGAAAGGGGTTGGGGGCTGGGTGAAAAAGATGAAGGGGGAAAGAAGTACAAATTGGCAGTTCCAAAATAGTCATGGGGATGTAAAGCACAGCACAGGGGGTAGAGTCAACAGCTATACTAATGAAAGCATAATATGCTAATTAGACCAGAGGACCTTCTGGACGAAGCCAGGGCTTTAAAGGAAGCCCGGGTCCCAGGTGCCAGAGGGAAGCCAGTGCCAGCAGCCGGGGGAAGAAAGGCCTACTCTTGCACAGATTTTGTGCATCGGGCCTCTAGTATTGTAACAACTATGTATGGTGCCAGGTGGATGCAAGACTTACTGTGATGATCATTGAATAAGCTATAATATATATAAATGCCCAACCACTATGCTATACGCCTGAACCTAATATAACACTGTATGCCAACTGTAACTGAAAAATAAGCCCAACCTATGAACCAGGAGGTCACAGTTGGATGCCCACCCAGGGCATATGCCTGGGTTGCAGGCTCTATCCCCTGCGGTGAGCATGCAGGAGGCAGCCAATCAATGATTCTCTCTCATCGTTGATGTTTGTATCTCTTTCTCTCTTTCTTTCTCTCTCTCTCTCTCTCTCTCTCTCTCTCTCTCTCTCTCTCTCTCCCCCTTCCTCTCTGAAATAAAAATATATATTTAAAAAAAATTATTTTAAAAAATAAAATAATTTCTCAATGTGACTAAGTACAATATCAACACACGAAGTTTACCGTGGGTTGGTACATCAGCAATGATCAATCAGAAAATGTCTTTTATTTTAAAGGTAACATTTGCGAAATCCTAGAATAAACAAAACTAACCTACGGTGATAGAAATCAGCTCAGTGGTTGCTTCTGGGGTGGGGAAGGTGGTGGAGATTGACTCAGAAACCCCACAAGTAATGGAAGTGTTGTCTTGGTAAGAGTGTGGTTGCACAAGGGCAGACACATGCTGGACCTGACTGAACAGTAAATGCAAGGCTTGAGCATTTCGCTGTATGAAAATTGGACTTTTAAAAGGGTTCCATTTGCCATCACCTAAAAATATAAACAAAAAACTGGTAATCTTTAACAAATCTAACAAAAAGAAGTGCAAGTCCTTTACGGAGAAAAGTATAAAATGCTACTGAAAGACATTAAAAAAAAAAATCTAAATAAACAGAGTGAAATATATACTAATTCTTATCGAGAAAGAGTCAATACTTTTAAGTTTTTCAAACCAGTTCAAAATAGAGTTATAGATTCAATGCAACTTCAATTAAAATCCCAAAGTGTTCGTGTTTTAAAAAATATTTTTTATTGATTTCAGAGAAGCAGAGGGAGAAAGAGATAGAAACATCAATGAGGAGAGAGAATCGTTGATTAACTGCCTTCTGCGCGGCCCCTACTGGGGATCGAGCCCTGACCAGGAGTCCAACCATAACTTCCTGGTTCATTCGTCGATGCTCACACACTGTGCCTCACGGGCTGGGCCCCAAAACGTTTTTTAATGAGATTTATTCTAAGCCAGGTCATATTCATTCATTTTGAAGTGTAAGGATTTCGTTTCTTTTGTTTTTATTATTTACTATGTTTATTAGGTTTTTCATTGAACTTGACAGATAAGTGCAAAAATTGGTGTGGAAAAGCACAGAGTTGCAAATAGCCAAGACACTTCTATAAGGAAAAAATAAAGTGGGAGCAGTAGTCCTACCAGATATCAACTTATCACAAATCTACAGTAATTAAGACACCGCAATTATAGTAGTTAGCCTCCAAGATGGCCCCCAATGGTCAAACCCCAGGATTCATGTCCTGTTTGTAATTCCATGTCACCCTGAACCCACACCAGCCCTGTGTGGCTAACGGAGGATGGCAGAAGCAACAATATGCGACTACTGTTCAAGGTTAAGGAATAAAAGGCATCTCAGCTTCCTCCTGAGCTGAGGCATCTGGCCTCCTGAGCGCTCACGGGCCGCTGTGTGATGAGGCCGCTCACTCAGTCCCTGGCAGAGGCGCGTGGAGAGGAACCCGGGCCCTACAGACTGAGCCACCTGTGCCCCTCCCCTCGCCCCACTCCCCTCAGCCCGGCAGCACCTGACTGCAGCTGTCAGAAATCCCAACGCAAATCATTCATGAGCAAAATGGCTATTTTACATGATGAAGTTTTGGAATACCTTGTTACTCAGCCTCAGATATAGACATGGATACGTTTCAAGAACATATTGTTCAGTAAAAAATCAAATCGCATGCATCTATGATAATAAAAACATGATATGCAAATTGTCTAACGGCCAAACAGCAGGGGACTGTCTGGAAGACCACGCTATGACACCCACTGGTGCCAGGCCAGCCAAGGCAGGTGCGATGCGATTGGTCGGGGGGTGGGTGGGGCCCTGCCATTACCCCATGATCACCACACGGAGGGAGGTCCAGGGCACTGGCCCATGGGCTGCAACGGGTAGGCAGGGCCTACCTCTTTGGGGCGATCTATCGGGGTTCCTGGACTATGAGAGGGTGCAGACTGGTTTGAGGGGACCTCCCCTGACCCAAGTACACAAATTTCATGCACTGGGTCTCTAGTATATTATAATGCTATTTATACCAAGTATAGGCGTCAGAAAAATTAAGCAATAAAATGTTTGGGGACACACAAATAGCAAAACTATAAAAGAAAAAATCAAGGAAATTATTGCCCAAAAGTTCAAGATATTCAAGATAGTGGCTACTTTTAGGGAGTGGGGGGAAGGGCAGGGTGTATAATCATGGAAGGGCAAACAGGGGCTTTTAAGGCTGTTTTCCAAACTGTGGGTCTGGAGCCATTAGCAGGTCACAGAATGAGCTTAGCAGATCCCACTGGAATGGAGTTTTAATTCTCCCAACAGAGTTGCTACCAGGATCTAGGAGGCGGCTCTCATAATATCTGTCCTTCCAGTTATTTTGACCCAAAACATTAGAGTCGCTTTGACTTTTCTATTTCTCTATCACTCCACTTCAAGTCCATCAGCAAATCCTGTTGGTTCCACCTTCAAATCCAGAATCCCACCCTCTCTCCACCTCCACTGCCACTTCCCTGGCCTGAGCCACCATCAATGCTCACCTGGATTATTGCAACGCTCTCCTCACTGGATTCCTCGCTCCCGCTCCTCCACTCCTATAATTTATTTTCAATACAGCAGCCAGAGCAATACAGTCAAAACGCTCCCAGGACTCTCATCCCACCCAGATGCAACCCCACGTTCTCCCCGTAGCCCACGGCGCTGCCCAACCTGTCCCATCACTTCCCTCTCTCCGCCGTGCTTACTCTGCTCCAGCTGCGTGGGTCTCCTCGCTGTTCCTAGAACGTGTTAGGCACGATCCAGCCCCAGGACCTTTGCACTAGCTGTTCCCTTCTGCTTGGAATGTCAGGCCCACAATTAACCTGGTGCCTCCCTTCCTTGTCTCTTTCACACCTTTAATGAAAAATGTCACTTCTCAGTGAGACCTTCCCAATGGCTCTAAAATGGCAACACATGAACGCGTGCACCCACATCCTCCTTTTCTCCTTTAATCCCCACCTCATGCAATTTACTGTCTAGAGCACTGCATGTTCTGCTCACTTATTCTGTTACCGTTTCTCTGTCCCCCACCCAGCTTCCCCTACCCACTAGAACATCAGCTCCACAGGGCAGGATTCCCCCTGATCTGTTCGCTGCTGTGGCCTCACTTAGTACAATGACTGACACAGAGTAAGTCTCCATGAAAGTTGGTGAATAGATTAATAAATCCCTTTTGGCAGATGAAGTACCTGAGGCTCATAGAGGAAGCATCGCCTGCCTGAGGCCACAGAGTAAGGAATGAGGAGCCACATACCAGCTCTCTGGACTCAAAGGCCATGCCTCTGACCGCTGCATCGCTGGCTTCCCCCTGGTGTTGCACAGGACCATGATGGAGGGCTCGCCACGGGCCAAGAACCACATGTACCCTCTCCACCCAGCAGCCTTTGCAAGGTCGTGGGCTGACTCCAGCCAGGGCTCGCAGGTCACCAAGGGCAACAGAACAGATGGCCTCATCTGGGCTAGGGGAGGAAGTTCCTTCCAGAACTCAGGGTGATCAGCTGAGCCTCGAGACTCCTTCCCCCCAGTCATGTGACACCTCAAAGTGGGGGAGGGGGTTGGGGATATGACTCATCAGCCCTCAGGGCAGGAGCAGGGCCAGCTGAAAAAAGGGGGCTGCCTCAGACAGCAGGAGTGACTGAGGTGAGACCACCAGAAGAACTTCCAGGTAGCCTGTGACGTGGGAGAAGCTGGCAAAGCACAGGAGGCCCTTTCAACAAATATAGGCTGGGTGTGTGAGCACATTTCCTCTTTGTTGGGGGGCACCCCCTTCAGCTCCCCTCCTCCTGCCACCAGAGTACCAGAATCCGGCTGGCATCTCACCCACAAGCAAATCAGCATCTGGCACTTCCCTTTTGCCTGCAGGTCCCCATCAGTACAGCGCCTACCCCAGACAAAGAAGGAGCTGGAAAGGTTAGCTAATTCCCTGCCCTTCTTCAGGGAACCCGTGGGCAGGGAGAGACCCCTATTGGTGGCTGTGGTGGGAGCAGGAGAGGGGACCCAGAGCTGAGCACACTGCGGCAATCAGCTCCCCCACACCCACCCCAGCCCCAGGGAGAGGCCGGAAACAGGAAATGCCTGTTACCAGTGCTTGCCGGCTGGCTAGACAGAGAAAGCGGGGGCCCTCTGCCTTCAGCCCTTGAAGCCCCTTAATCTTGAAACTGCAAGACTCCATCTTGCAGACCAGAGAGGGTGGTTGTGCTGTGCACCCTTTTCAAAGCCTGTAAGCTGAGGTACAAGCATAAACGCACCATCCTGGTCTTCAAAACCCTCCCTGCGCCAGCCTGTGTCTCCTCTCCCCTCTCCTGCCACCCCAGCACACACCCAACATCTCAAAGACAATCAAAGGGGTCCCAACAGACTCCCAGCCCAAGGGCTGCAAGCGGAGGGACCCTGGACAGGTCTCTGCACCTTCTGGTGCCTCGGTTTCCTCATTTTCACATAGGGAATGAAAATACCAACCAAACGCATCTCCCCTCTAGCCCCTGGCCCATGAGACAGGGTCGTACATTTATCCAGCAAGCATGTATTGAATGCCTACTGTGTGCCAAACCCTGGACCTGGTGGTGACCAAGACAAAACCCTGTCCTCGCAGAGCATTTACAGTCTAGCAGGGAGCCAGACACTGAGCAGATGTTACCACAGTAGGGCAGTGTGCAGAAAAGCACAGAGGGCCACGGGGTCTGGTTCGGTGGGAGGTGTGCCTGATAAAGCCAAGGATTAAGAGATGGGTGGCAACGCAAAGAGGAGAAGCAGTCCAGGCAACCCTCGCCCGCTGCTGGTGGGATGCCAGAGGGTGCATGCACTTTGAAAACACCTGGCAGTTTGGCAGTTTCCTAAAAAGTTAAACATGCACTACCATGCAACCTAAAGTTCGTGTTCCTGTGGGGACCTGCGCCCAGATGTTCCCACAACTTTATCTATGAGAACAAAAACTGGGATCAGGCAAAGGGAACAAGTGAGGGGGCTCTGAGCATCCAACCCCCGCTTCCTGGGTCCAATCAATAGTTATTGAGCACCTACTATGCTCCAGGTCGTGGCCCAAGGGCTGGGGATACAGTGTGAGCAAAAGAGGCACAGATCTCTGCCCCTGATGTTCTGGCAGAAGGACACAAGCAAACATATCATATGCGTATGAACATTGGTCGGAGGCAACCGACCAATGAGTCTCTCTCATCGGCACAGGTGCAGATTAGGAGGGGTCGTGGGGGAAAAAGGAGGCATCGGTAATACTTTCAACAATAAAGATTTAAAAAAATAATAAGTGACTAAACCTTTAAAAAATGTAGTCACTTATGAGGAAAGGTAGGAACTGGGTATGTGTGGGTATCTGAGGGACAGGACTAGAAGTTACATTTTCCCCTGTATGTCTTTTTATGCATTTCAATACTTGAATGATATGGATACATTATTTAACTAAATCCTATGTAATAAAGAGCTAATATGCAAATAGTCGTCACGCCCTCATGCCCTCGCACCCTCACGGCTGGCGGGGCTTGACAGGGGACCTGAGGCCATGCCCCTAACCCAGCGGGGCTTCATGGGGGACCTGAGGCTGTGTCCCCAACCCAGTGCCAGGCTGGGTCACCTGAGGCTGCATCCCCCGCCCTGTGGGGCTTGCAGGTCTGAGTCTTACACAATTTCAAGGCATGCGCGGGTGGGCAGGTACTTGACTCTGGGTCCCGCGGCACACCCAGACTCTGACAGGAGGGAGATTTTCCTATACATTTTACTAATTTCTTTCAACTCTGACATTTCTATTATAAAGAGCAAATAGCAATATTAAAATATTTCCTTTAATCAATTCCCTTTTAATGTGCACGAATTTCGTGCACTGGGCCACTAGTTGTTAAATCATCTAAAGATCCTATTGGGATCTCTGTCCCCTGGCACAGGCTTTTTCTTCACCTCAGCACTGCTGACATTTGGGGCAGGGTGATCCTCTGTTGTGTGTGGTATCTGTGGGCTGTTGAGCAGCACCCCTGGCCTCTATCCACTGGATGCCAATAGCATCTCCTAAATGGGGGGCAAGCCCTAGCTGGTTTTGCTCAGTGGATAGTGTTGGCCTGCAGACTTAAGGGTCTCAGGTTCAATGCTGGTCAAGGGCATATGTTCTGGCTGTGGGCTCGATCCCCAGTAAGGGGTGTGCAGGAAGCAGCTGATCAATAATTCTCTCTTATCATTGATGTTTCTATCTCTCCCTCTCCCTTCCTCTCTGAAATTAATTTAAAAATATACATTTTAAAAAGCCTAATATTGCATGATTCCACTTACCTAAAAGATGTAAACACATCTATAGTGACCCAAAGCAGATAGCTGATTGCCTGGGGATGGCAGGTGGGCGGAGGGGGGGGGGCAGAGAGGGTGGAAGGAAGACATTTCAAAAGGGCAGGAGGAACCTTTGGAAGGGGATCTGTTCACTCTCTTGTGTGGGGCTGGTTTCACACGTATGTCACAATTTATCCAATAGTGTATTTTAACTATGTCGTTTATTGTATGTTAATAAAGTTGTTTTTTTTTTAAAGCTAGTGGTAGATCAGATACCTGTTGTGTTTCCCCCAAAACTAATAGCTTTAGGAGAGCTTTTAGGGGATGGTAGGGTGGGAAAGAAGGAATAATGTAAACTATCATTTGTCAATAATGCAAAAAGCACTCTCCTGTCCTATCTTCGTTCCTACCTTGATACAATATACTAAACTGGAGACAAACATGTGCTCTTTCTGTCTGAGTAAATCTTGAAGTGGGGGTGGGGGAGAGAGAAGGGGTTCCACGCAGTGGGAACAGCATGCGACGGGGCTCTGATCATCCAACCACCCCTTCATGGATTCGATAAATAATTATTGAGCATCTACTATGCTCCAGACACTCATACAAGTGCTGTGAACAAAAGAAGTACACATCCCTGCCCCATGAGGATGACATTCTGGCAGGAGGCAAGCAATGTGGTACATGAATATGTGTATAACTTGCTGGAAGGTGGTGCTAAGGGACAAAATTAAGTAGGAAGAGTGGGTGGGGAGTGCCAGGAGGGGGTGCAATTCTAAACAAGGAGGTCCAAGAAGCCTCGTTGAAAGAGTGACATTGAGTAAAGGCTTAAAGGAGGGGATGATTCAGGTGTGTGTCTGGGGGAACAGCATTCTAGGCAGAGGGAACAGCCAGTGCAAAGGTTCTGAGGCTGGACCCTGCCTTGTGTGTTCCGGGAGGAGGATGGAGGCCAGAATGAGAAAGGGGGTAGTGGGGGGTGAGACAGTGTGAATCGAGGGTGGTCTCAGGTGCTTATTTTTAAAAACAGGCCATGTGATCAAAAGGGCAAGTGTTGTCACCCTAAACATCCCACCATTCTGCCATATCTCCTAGAATGCCTGAAAGGGAAGCACAAATGGTTGACAGCGTTTAAAGCACTTTCTCCAACTCCCCTTGATCCCCTGCTCAATCACAAATTAGCCTGAAAGCAACAGCCCCACATCTCTGGGAGTGCTTGGATGCCGTGCCCAGCTGGGGGTCATTCTGGGTCCCCGGGGCAGACAGGCACAAGACAGCCACCCCAAGGTGGAGTCCTGGAGATGCTGTCCGTGGAGGAGCCATGAAGATTCTATAGGTGTTCGTTCAGCCTGCACCAGGGGGGAGCCGGGGGCATCATCGTGGTAAGCAGGTCTCTGTTAGGTCGTACGGGAGAAGACTGATCAGCTGTGTGCCGGTGGTCCATGACAAGGACCATCTTAAGAAAGAAGATCTGCATTGGCCAGCTTGCCCTCAGATCCATTCTGCACCCTTCCTCTGCTCTGTAGTCAGGGGAACTACATTTCCCAGGCTTCTTTGCACCTTGGCTTCCAGGTAGGTTCAGCCAGTGAGAGGCCCAGTCAGGAGACCAGAGGGCGGAAGGAAGAGAGAAGCCAGGGTACGTCTCCCTCCTTTGCTCTGCCTCTTCCAGCAGCAAACTGTCTATTCCAGGGCTTAGTTCCCTGAAGACAGCTGCGCCCCATGTTCTAGTTCTCACTGAATGGCCCCGGGCCCAGGTCTCACACCACTTCCTTCATTGTTCCACCCGCGCAGTGACTCCTCTCGTAGTGTCCCCCACCTGTCTTCTCAGCTTCCCCTTCACTCATTAGCCTATTCTCTGATTAAATCCTCTGTTTGAGAGACCTCAGATGATGTCTGCCTTCCTGGCTGAGCCCTGACCAGGAGAACCAGAAACCTGAATCCAAGTCTATCTCCATCACCACCCGAAAGGATCACATGTCCCCTTAAAGAGGTTTGGGGGCCTGGATACTTGGGTTCAAACCCCAGGTTAGCTACTGATTCACGCAGGCAGCTAAAGCTTTCCATGTTTCGGTTTCCTCACCTGGGAAATTAGGAAAACATGTAACAGGTTGTGCTTTCCGAAGATGGCCACAGAAATGCCGGCCACCCAGCATGCTGATGCTCGTCACACTCCCATCAAGAGGTGGAGTCTGACTCCTCCCTCCTTGAGTCTAGCCTGGCCTCAGTGACCTGCTTCGTCACTAAGCATGCAACGAAGTGACACTGCATGATCTCCAAGTAGGTCAGCGAAACCTTGCAGCTTCTGTCTTGGTCTTTTTTTTTTTTTAATTGATTTTTGGAGAGAGTGGAAGGAAGAGGGCTAGAGAGATAGAAACATCAATAAGATTGGATGCCTCTTGCACACCCGCCACTGGGGAGCCCGAAACCTGGGCGTGTGCCCTGGCAGGGAATCGGACAGGTAACCTCTTAGTTACTGGGTTGACGCTCAACCACGGAGCCACGCCAGGCGGGCTGTCCTGGTCTTTGGAGGAGCAATCGCTCTCTCTCATGCTTCTCCTCAAAACTCAGTCCCTGTATTATAAGGAAGCCCAAGCCACACAGAGGCCACTTCCCAGGGCTCCAGCCCACAGCGAGCCCAGGCACCCACCATGCCAGTGAGGAATTCTCCAGATGATCCCAGCCCCCAGACAGCCCAGGTTCTCATTATAGAGCTGACAACCCGTCACCACCAGGCCCCACCTGAATCCCTGCCAGGATCTGTACGAATTGCAAAATCCTTGCTGTCTTACAACAATATGTTTGAGGTGGTCTGTCTCACAGTACAGAAGTCCCTCTCCTCCACAGTGTTACCTTCTGGGGTCCCAGTTACCCATGGTCAGCCACGGTGCAAAGGTATTAAATGGAAAATCCCAGAAGTAAGCAATTCATACATTTTAAATCACAAACCATTCTGACACGTGTGATGAAATTTTATGCCGTGCTGCTCCATCCAGCCCAGGACATAAATCAGCCTTTTGTCCAGCATAGCCACACTGTCCATACAGAACAGAAGATAACTCTGAGAGAGACAGACGTAACTGTTATATCAGTGCTAGTGGTCCAGTGTGCAAAATCGCGCACAGTAGGCCGCCCGCCGCTTCCGTGGGAGCCGTGGGGGGTGGAGGAGGAGGGAGGGACTGAGCAGTACTCCATGCACCTCCTGGTGACTGGCCAAGCATGCAGCCCCGTCCACTGCACATGCCTAGCTGCACACGCAGCCCTGCCCCGCCATGTGCGCCTGCTGTGCACACAGCCGCTTGCGGATCGGTCATTATGCTCAAGGGTGTGACGACCATTTGCTTATGAACTTTCATTTTTTAGGATACTATTATAATTGTTCTCTTTTATTATTATTTATTGTTGTTCATCTCTTACTGTGCCTAATTTATACATTAAATATTATCATAGGTATGTATGTACAGGAAAAATATAGTATATACTAGTAGCCCGTTGCAGGAAGATTCCTACAAGAATAGGGCTTCCTGAGCTGGAGCGAAGCAGAGAAGGGAGCGAAGCCTGCCTTGGCTCCCTCCCATCTCTGCCGCCTCGGCTCACACCACCCTCTCCCCCCGCTTTTCCCTCCCTTCTTCACCATCTCCGCTGCCTCGCTTCGTTCCCTTCTCCATCGCTTGGCTTCCTTCTGCAGCACTTGGCTTCCTTCTACGCTGTCTTTAGTCTTCACTCTCCTGTGTATGCAAATTAACCACCATCTTGGATGGATTAATTTGCATACAGTTGCTCTGATTGGCTGGTGGGCATGGCTTGGCTGGTGGGCATGGCTTAGGTGTCTCGGAGTGATGGTCAATTTGCATATTACTCTCTTATTAGAGTAGATAGAATATATAGTTTCAGGCATCTACTGGGAGGGTCTTGGAACATATATCCAACAGATAAGGGGGGGGGGGGACAACTGTAATAGATAACTGAGAAATAATGGTACCTACTCCAGGGTTTGTTGTGAAAGTAGAAGGAGTTAAGTGTTAAGCACGTAGAACACTTGCATGTAGTAAGTGCTCAGTCAACAGAACCTGCTCCTGTTGTTGTTCACTTATATTTTCTGAGTCAGTTCCCATGCACTTCATTAAAACTGTGCCACGCCCCGACTGGTTTGGCTCATTGGATAGAGCGTCGGCCTGCGGACTGAAAGGTCCCGGGTTCGATTCCGGTCAAGGGCATGTACCTTGGTTGTGGGCACATCCCCAGTAGGAGGTGTGCAGGAGGCAGCTGATCGATGTTTCTCTATCATCAATGTTTCTAACTCTCTATCCCTCTCCCTTCCTCTCTGTAAAAAACCAATAAAATATATTAAATAAAACAGAACTGTGCCAAGACCTCAGCATGGATCCGCTTTCCTCTCTGGGCTGTTGACACTACACCCTTCTAGTTTTATGCCTGAGTCACTGAATTCTCCTCTTCTGACTTCTTGCTGCCTCTTCCTTCTCTCCCTCCCCCTCAATGCTGCTGTTCCCTAGGGCTCAACCTTCAGGGCCCTGCCCTCCCTCTCTCATCTCCCTCCCAGGATGAGCTCACTGGCTCCCAAGGACTGATTTCCCAATCACTACCAGGTACTGCCCACAGTGCTTTTCAACTTTACAACTATCAGCTCATTAAGCTCTTAGAACAGCCCTATAAGAGAGGAGCTATCTTTATCCCCATTTGAAAAATGGGGAAACTGAGTTCCAGAGAGGTTCAGTACCTCATCCAAGGTCGCGCAGTCAGGATTGGAACCCAGATGCCCATGCAACGGGATTCCATGTCCCTCCAATAGGATTTCTCAGCCTCAGCACGACTGACATTCGGAGGGCTGTCCTGGGCATTATAAAATATTTGGCAGCATCCCTGGTCTGTGCCCAGGAGATGCCTGTGGCACACCTCTCCCTCCGGTGGTGAAAACCAAAACTGTCTCCGGACATCACCAAATGACCCCTGGAAGGACACTGTCTCTCCCCCATCCTGGGACCCACCGGGCTGACTGCTCTGAGCTGCCTCCCATCTCCAGTATAACACAGCCCAATCACAACTCCTAAAACTGTCCCTCCCCCGGCCTTCCATTTTAGCAAATCATACCCCCACTCATGCAGGTCCTTAAGCTACAAACTCAGACATTATCTTGTCTCCTTTCATTCGCCCACACCCTTCTCCCCCAACCACCAAAATGTGAGCCGGACCCGTCGTTTCCAATTCCTGGTCCGGGCCACCTTCATCAACCTCTTCCTCCCAGGTCTCCTTGCTGTCACCTCCACCGCCCTTAAAGCCCAGGCCCCATAGAACGGCTAGACGGGTCTCTTTAAACCAACGATCTGCTTAAGCCCGCCAAGCACTTCCCATCGCATTTAAATTCTGCACACATCCCACAGCAACTCCCAAACCTCACTCCCCAGCACTCTCCCTTCACTCACCTTCCATCAGCAAATCCTTCATTCAGATCCTCCCAACCACAGGGCCGTTGCATGGCCTTTGCCTTCCCTGCCTCATTCTTCCCAGAGCTCGCTAGCTTCTCCTCCTTCAACTCTCAGATTTCCTTGAAACCTCCCTCCAGAAAGCATTCCCCTTCTTTTTTTCTCCTTCTTAACCCCTGGTTTTCGTCCGCAACATATTTTACAATGTTTCGTTGACTTTCCTATCTGTTTACTATCTGTTGTGGGTTGAGTGGTTGCCAAAAAAAATACGTCCAATATCAAATCCCTGGACAGTCTGAATGTGATGTTATTTGAAAGAAAAGGACTTTGCGAGATGCGATTAATAAATAAGTTAAGGATCTCGAGATGAGGAGATCATTCTGGATAACCCAATGCCAAGCATTTTGTTTTCTAAGTGACGCACAGACAGACACGGAGGGGACAGCCACGTGAAGACAGACAGAGGTTTCAGTGGCGCAGCCACACGCTGGGGGACCACCAGGAGCTGGAAGAAGCAAAGAACCGATTCCTACCTACAGCCTCTTGATGGAGAACGGCCCCGCCAACACTTGGATTTCGGACCTCTGGTCTCCAGAACTGTGCGGGGACACATTTCTGTTGTTTTCAGCCAGGCAGTCTGAGGTACTTTGTTACAACAGCCACAGGAAACGGTCACGCTCCCTCCTCTGGTTCACTCCCCCCCCCCCCCCCCCCCCACCACCACACACACACACACACTCAAGGCCACGAACTCAGGAGAGAGGATGGGAGAGAGGAGAGTTCATCGTGTGCCTTCCCAGGGCCCAGCAAGCAGCACAGTGCCTGCTGCTGACAATGATGTAAATGAACATTCCAACTCGGAGACGCGCGCCGTCTCTTCTTTGCTATCACCTGTCAGTAAGTGTTCCCATTGCTTTGGGTCCCCCTGGGATAGGAGGCTCATTCCCTCCAAAGCAGGGTTTTGCTCACCCGGGGGTGGTGCTGCTGCCCAGGGGGACATGTGACAATGTCTGGGAGCATTTTGTTGTCACAACACGAGGGGGGGGGGAGGGGGAGCAGGGCAGGGATGCTGCTCAACATTGTACGATGCGCGGGGCAGTCCCCCGGGCAGAGCAGGATCCGGTCCCAGATTTCAGCAGTGCTGACGACACTGGTAAACCCCGGACTAACTTTAGTTCTTAGTGCCAATACGAACAGCAAATGCCTCCTAACAGCTAGTCCCCTTCTTCCGCTAACAGCCCTCAGTTTCCCCTTTGTAAGGGCCCCTGCCCTCCTCTCAGTCTAACTCCTTTGGGTAGAGTCCAGGCGGCACCCTCTAGGAATGGGCAGGTGACCTTGGCCTGACCAATCAGGGCATGATATTCTCCTGAGCACAGCAATTGGTTCAGGAATGGACATGTGACCTCAGCCTGCCCAATTAGAGCATCATAGTTTTCCTGGTCACAGCAGCTGATTCGGGAATGTGACCTCGGTCTGGCCAGTCAGAGCATCATATTCTCCCAGCCACAGCAGATGGTTCAGGAATGGACATGGGACCCCACCAAAAAAACCATGTCCAATGCACAACAGGTTCTGGCCTGGGCGGCCTTTAAATGGCCTTTCCCACTTCCCATGAGACATAGAGTGTAGGAATACAAACCTGAAGCAGCGGGGCACCCCCGTCTACCTTCTTTAGGAAAAAGAATGGCTGAGAGTAGAGAAAAGCACCCCAAAGAGCCAAGTTAAGAGATGAAGGGGGGGCAGATTCCCGGATAGAATAACGCCTGAGCCCCCCTGAAGCTAGCCAAACCTGAAGGCGTTTTTCTCCCAGGAATTAGTTCCGTGAGCCAGTTTCAATTGGGTATTCTTGTCACAAGAGCTAAGATACTCGATTAAAACTTCTGCAGACTCAGTTCAGGATTTCCTCAAACCTTAAACTTCTCCAACTGAACATCCCTTATTTCTTCCACTGTTGCCCAAGGGACCTGACTCGTGAGTTTCTCCTACAGCCCAGGTCACAAAGCACCACCCCTGATAGCAAAGGGGAACAGTCCATCTCTGCACTGTGGTAAGGTCTTTAAAAGGCAGCTATGAGCCCTAGCCGGTTTAGCTCAGTGGATAGTGAATGGTTCCCTGTTTGATTCTGGCTCAGTCCTCGATGGGTCAGGGCATGTGTGGGAGGCAACCAATTGCTGTCTCTCTCACATCAATATTTCTCTCTGTCTCACCCCCTCCCTTCCAATCTTTCTAAAAAATAATCAATGGGAAAATATCCCTGAGTGAGGATTACCAAAAACCCCACAAAAATAAAGGCCAGCTATGCTCATACAACACACACTCGGGCCTTGCCCCCTTCCTGGCACCATTAGCTTTAGCAAGGGAAACCAAACAGAACTTCTTCTGCCTCCTTAAATATGCCCCAACTTCCCACCCTCTATTAGCATGCCACTTCCTCCAGGAAGCCTGCCTGGTTTCTTCTGGGGGTTCCCTCCCCTCTGCTCCCACAATGCCCTGGGTTCCAACCATCACTGGATGTGTTGCAACTGCCTATTTTCTTGTCTATTTCCATGAGCTGCATGAGAATCTGAGTCTCATTGATCATGGAATCCTCCACCACACAGCACATGGCCTAATACAAGGAAATGCCTATGAGGTAGGTGGTATTGTCATTAGTAAAATGATTGTTATTATTACAGCTATCATCATCATTTTCCCCATTTTACAGATGAGAAAACCTAGGCCCTTGCCCAGAGTCACATAACTAGGAACTCGTAGAGGCGGATTGACCCTAGGTAATCCATACTCACCCACCACTAACCAACTACCACTAACCAACAATCAGTAAGCACACAAGTGCCTATTACATCAGGCACTCTGATTCAATCAGCAAACTCTTTCTGTAGAGCCAGAGTGTAATTTTTTTTTTTGGCTTTGCAGGCCATAGGGGCTCTGTTGTGACTATTCAGGTAGCAGAAGCAGCTATGGCCAATATGTCAGCAGATGGGGTGACCGTGTATCAACTAAATTTTGTTTCTAAAAGTAGAAAAGAAGCCACAGGTTACAGTGTGCTGACCCCTGCATTAAATGGATGATGAATGATGAATGAGTAAGTAGAATGCTTACTAAATATTTAGTGAGCACCTACTTATGTCCTGGGCACTAGAGCTATAGTTGTAAACCAAACAGACAAAATGCCTTGCCCTGACATTCCAGTGGGAGAAGCAGATAATAAGCAAATAAATAAAAACTGTGACAGGTCAGAGGGTGCTAAGTGCTATGGAGAAAAATTAAACAAGGGAGAGAAGGAAAATTGTATATGCGAATGGAGGGGAGAGGGGTGGGATTTTAGGTATGGAAACCAGGGAAGACCTCTCTGGTAAGAAACCTGAAGGAGGTAAGAGGACAATCACAGTGTATATCTGGGAGAAGAGGGATCTATGAAGCAAGAACAGCACATGCAAAGGCCCTGAGGCTAGGTTAGATTATACCTGGTGGTTCTGGGAACAGTGAGGAGGCCCGTATGGCTGGAGTAGAAATGAGTGAGGCGGAGAGAGGGAGGAGATGAGGGCTGAGAGGTAAACAGAGGACAAATCTGGGTCACGGTGAGGACTTTGCATTTCACTCCAAGAGCAATGGGGAGCCATGGGAGGTGTGGGAGAGAGGAGGGACAGGGTTTTCCAGGCTCCCCTGGGAAAGCCCTGAAGAGTAACATTTTCCAATGTCGGGCCCAGGATGAGGTCAGTGAACAGAACAGAATGAAATGGAAAAGAAGGAACAGCATCCAACGTTGACCCTCCCAGGCTTCAGACGTGTTGAGATGGAGTCTTCCAACCAACACAGCCCAACCCACACAGGCCATTCGTCCCTAACTGAATCCCTTCCCCGTGGCTTTGTTTCAGGGCCCCCTCATTCCTCATCCTACCAAGGTTGCCAGCAAAACAGCTCCCTCTAGACCCTCATCTCAGAAGCCAGCTAGGGTTCACCTTGGGCTTCTTGGGGGCGGTAACCTCTCTATAGCCACCCAACCCATTTCCTTGTCCACTGGCTTCCAGCTAAACTGCACTCCCAGCTGCCCTTGCAGTTGGATGGGACCTTGTGAGCGAGTTCTAGCCCATGGAACAAGGATGGAGGTGATGGTCCCCTTCTGGGATTGGCCCATTAAAGCCCCCTGTGGTTTCCTTTCTCACGCTCCTTCCTTGCCCTCTGGATGAGTAGAGAGGACTCCCAGGGCTATAGGGAGGATGCGACCATGAGCCAGAGCAGCTGGGGTCATAGAAAAACTGTAAAGAAGAACCATCTCCTCAACCCCCACTTGATCCCAATTGGATTGTTCTGTGAGCAAGTAAATTCTTATTGTCATTGAAGCGATGTAATTTGTCACTGGAACTACCCTCCCATACCCTGACTCTACCACATCCTACAACCCACTCAGACCCACTGAAATCAAACTAACCAAAAGAGTGAGTTCCAGGAATTTAGCACTTGCTATATGTCATCGCCGTGATAGGAATTTAACTTACCTTATCACATTTAGTTCTCGCACACCCTGAGACTGAGGTCCTGTCCACATCCCCGTTTTACAAGTAAGACATCACTCAGATAAGTTAAGTAATTTTTGTCTCCAAGATCACAAAGCTAGTAAGTACCTGACTTGAAATTCAAACCAGCCTAATACAGTGGAACCTGGTTTCTCCAATGTCTCCTGTCTCCCATCTCAAACAATTTGCTTCTCAACCTGACAACCCTTTAAACACACACACACACACACACACACACACACACACACACACACACACGAGGCCCAATGCACGAAATTCATGCAAGGGGTTCGGCCCTTGCAGCCCCAGCTTCATCCAGAAGGTCGCTCAGCTGTCTGGTCTAATTAGCATACTATGCTTTATATATATACTAGAGGCCCGGTGCACGAAATTCATGCATGGGTGTGTGTATGTGTGTGTGTGTGTGTCCCTCAGCCCAGCTTGCACCCTCTCCAATCCAGGACTGTTGGCTCCCAACCACTCGCCTTCCTGCCAGCCTGATCACCCCCTAACCACTCCCCTGCCAGCCTGGATTGATGCATAACTGCTCCCCTGCCAACCTGGTCATCCCCAACTGCCCTCCCCTGCTGGCCTGATCATCCACAACTGCCCTCCCCTGCTGGCCATCTTGTGTCCACATGGGGGAAACCATCTTGTGAGTTGGAGTGATGGTTATATTATATAGGATTATGCTTTGATTTGTTGAACAGCCAACCGACGACTGGACACTTAGCACATTAGGCTTTTATTACATAGGATATTTGATTTCAGAGAGGAAGGGCGAGGGAGAAAGAGAGAGAAACATTAATGATGAGAGAGAATCATCGATCAGCCGCGTAACATACAACAGATGGAGCCTGCAGCCGGGGCATTTGCCTTGACCTAACCATGACCTCCTGGTTTATAGGTTGACACTCAAACCCTGAGCCACTCCAGCTGGGCCTGACAACCCCTTCGGGCTCATACCTGTAGGATGAGTCACCCATCTCTCAGGTGACAAACAAAGGAGAGAATGCGCAAATATGAGTCAGTTCACCACTGTTAAAATCTCAGGATATTGTGCTGTGAATATTTTCATGTTTCTTTGCTTTTGTTGCTGCTTATAATTATTGTAAATTTTTTGCATTTTTTTTTACTGTACATTTCCTTTCCTTTTTGTTACATTCTCATTTACATTTCATGTCTTTTTTAAAAGTGTTTATAAGTTTTTAAAGTGTTTATAGGTTAAACAGTACAATAGACATGTACTGTATATAAGAGGTTAAAACAGGGAATTATTTGGGGGTCTGGAACAGATTAAGTCAATTTACATTATTTCTAATGGGAAAAAATGATTTGGTTTTCGAACAGCTTTCTGGAATGAATTAAGTTCAAGAAAAGAGCTGCTGTATATAAAGAGCCATGGGAAATCGATAAGAAAAAACGGTCAACAGTAAGAAAAAAATAATGGGCATGTGATATGAATAAATACTCCACCGAGAGAAAATAAAAATAGCTCTTAAACACAGGAAAAGAGGACCAACCTCACTCAGAAGAAAGAGAATAGAAATTGAGCCATAATGAGCTCCATTTATCCCCAAGTTAGCAACCTCAAAAGTGCGACAACAGAATAGCCTGTTAGCCAGGCCACAGAGGACAAGCGCTCTTAGGTACTGCAATCAGGGAAGGTCTCTCTGATAAGGAAGATCTTGCCAGATCTTTCCAGAGTCATTGGAACAATCCCACACAGGGAACAATTGCCCCATCTCCAAAACACACACTCATTCCCTTTGAGCCAACAAACCCTTCTGAGAATTTAGCCCACGGATATACTTGCCCATGTGTAAGGCTGCCACAGGAATGTTCACATGTAGCCAGATACTTTTCTAGGTTCTTTACGGTGACTTGTTTACCCCTCACAGCGATGCTTTAAGATGGGAATGTTTATCTCCCTTTTACAGATGACGAAACTGAAGCACAGAGAGGTTAAGGAACATGTCCAAGGTCACGGAGTACAGGAGCGGAAAATGAATCGCGGACGAGATTACTGATTGCAGTCAGCTTGTTAGAACAGATGCCAAGCGTCCGTGGGTGAAATAGAGGTAGGTTAGAGTAATTGTTGAATATAAGGATCCTGGGTTCAAGTCCCCGACTCTGCCACTTTCAAATTGGGTGCCCTGGAGCAAGTTACTTAACATCTATGTGCCTCAGTTTCTCCAAACGAAAAAGGAGGATAATAATACTGTCTACCTCACAAGTTGTGGTGGGAATTAAACGAGTTACTAATAATGTAAAGAAAGCATTTATACCAGGTATCAGTGAGCTTTTTCTACAAAGATCTGGAGAGTAAATACCTTCAGCTCCTCAGGCCAGACAGTCTCTGTCGCAACTACTCAACTCTATAGTTGTAGCTGGAAATCAGCCATAGACAGTACATAAATGAATGTGCGTGGCTGCAGGCCAGTAAAGTTTTATTTATAGAAACATACTGTGGACACATTCAGCCCTCTGATTGTAGCTTGCTGACTCCTGGTTTAGGCTAAAACCTGACACATACCACAATATAAGTGGTTTGTTAAATGAATTATCAGGAATAGCCATTTTCAGAAAGGAATGAGGACCATCTCTATGTATTGATTTGGTAAAATTCCCAAGATGATTATTAAACTGAGGAAAGCAGGGTATAAAGCAGTGGATAGTATATGCTATCTTTCATGTGAAGGGAGGAGTGTAATAAGTAAGAACATGAATTCTTTTTTGCTTGTATTTGCATAAAGAAATTCTGGAAGGACATACAGTGAACTTTTAAAAAGTGCACTAGGGTTCCCTTTTCTCCACAGCCTCGCCAGCACCTGCCATTTGTTGATTTGTTGGTGGTAGCCATTCTGACAGGTGTGAGGTGATGCCTCCTTGCTGTTTTAATTTGCATCTCTCTGATGATCAGTGACTTTGAGCAGTTTTCATATGTCTCTTGGCCATCTGTATGACCCCTTTGGAGAAGTGTCGATTTGGGTCCTTTGCCCATCTTTTAATTGGATTGTTTGTCTTCCTTCTGTTAAGTTGTATAAGTTCCTTATACATTTTGAATATTAACCCTTTATTAGATGTATCATTGTGAAATATGTTCTCCCATACAGTGAGCTTCCTTTTCGTTGTGTTGATGGTTTCCTTTGCTGTGCAGAAGATTTACATTTTGATATAGTCCTATGTGTTTATTTTCTCCTTGTTTTCTTTGTCTTAGGAGATGTATCTGTAACCATACTGCTACCAGAGAAGTCTAAGATTTTGCTGCCTATGGTTTCTTCTAGGATTTTTATGGTGTCCTCACTTACATTTAAGTCTTTTATCCATTTTGAGTTTATTCTTGTGTATGATGTAAGTTGGTGTTCAAGTTTCAGGGGTGTTTTTTGCATATATCTGTCCAGTTTTCCCAGCACCATTGATTGAAGAGACTATCTTGACTCCATTGTATGCTCTTGCCTCCTCTGTCAAATATTAATTGAGCATCATGGCTTGGGTTGATTCTGTCCCACTGACCTATATGCCTGTTCTTGTGCCAGCATCAGGCTGTTTGGATTAGTGACTTTGTAGTATAACTTGATATCTGGTATTGTGATTCCTCCAACTTTGTTCTTTCTCAAGATCCTGGATCTTTTTTGATTCCATATAAATTTTTGGAGTGTTTGTTCTAGATCTGTGAAATATGCCATTAGTAGTATAATAGGGATTGCATTGAATCTGTAGATGGCTTTGAGTAGTATGGACATTTTGATGATGTTAATTCTACCCATCCATGAACACGGTAAAGGGAACCCTATACACTGCTGGAGGGAACGCAGACTAGTGCAGCTATTATGGGAAACAGTATGGAGTGTACTCAGAAAATTAAACATGGAACTGCCATTTGACCCAGTGATCCCACTTCTAGGAATACATCCTTAGAAACCCAGAACATCAATCAGAAAGAATATATGATATGCAGTCCAATATTCATAGCAGCACAATTCACAATAGCTAAGATCTGGAAACAGCCCAAGTGCCCATCAGTAGAGGAGTGGATAAAAAAGCTGTGGTGCAATTACACCATGGAATACTACGCAGCAGTAAAAAAAGAAGGATCTCTTACCCTTTGAGACAGCATGGAGAGACCTGGAGAGTGTTATGCTAAGGGAAATAAGACAGTCAGAGAAAGATAAGTGTCACATGATCTCACTCATCTGTGGAATCTAATGAACAAAATGAGCTTATGAAAAAAAAAAAAAAATAGATCCAGAGACATAGAAGCATGGAACAGACTATTGAACCTCAGATGGAAGGTGGGGGAGGAGGGTGGGTAGGAAGATGTTAACCAGAGAACTTGTATGCATAACCCATAGACACAGATAATAGTGTGGTGAAGGCCAGGGATGGGGCACAGGTACAGATTAGCAGGGGTTAATGGGGGGGGGGAGGGGGACACCTGTAATACTTTCAGCAATAAAGCCTTTTTTTTTAAGTGAATAAACCTTAAAAAATGTAGTCACTTATGGGGGAAGGTAGAAATGGGAGGTGTCTGTGGGTATCTGTGGGACAGGACTAAAAGTTAAATTTTTTTCTGTATGTCTTTTTATGCATTTTAATACTTGAATGATATGGATGCATTATTTAACCAAATTGTTAAATCATCTAAAGGTTCTATTGGGCTCTCTGTCCCCTGGCACAGGCTTCTTCTTAACCTCAGCACTGCTGACATTTGTGTGTGGCATCTGTGGGCTGTTGAGCATCATCCTGGCTTCTATCCATTAGATGCCAGCAGCATCTCCTAAATGGTTTAACTCAGTGGATAGAGGGTTGACCTGTAGACTGAAGGGTTTCAGGTTCGATTCTGGTCAAGGGCACAAGGAGTCCTGGCTGCGGGCTCGATTCCCAGTAGGTGGTGTACAGGAGGCAGCCGATCAATGACTCTCCTATCATTGATGTTTCTATCTCTCCGGCTCCCTTCCTCTCTGAAATCAATAAAAGTAAATAAAAACTAAAAAATAAAAGGGGGTCAAAATCGCTGTGGTTGAGAACTACTACCCTTACCCAATTCCTGCCCGTGTGTTATGCTGCCCTCCCTCCCGCTATCTCACAGTCTTTCTAAAAAGGCTTTTTAGTGAGGGTTTACCAGATATCAGACACTGCCATGGTAAGTAGTACTGAACTATCGTAAGAATCCACCCCTTAAAAGGTGACGTTTTCATTTACAGTTCACAGAGGGGAAACCAAGGCTCAGGGAGGTAAGCCAGGAAGTGGAGGAACCTGCGTCTGGCTCCTCCAAGCCACCGCCCCCTAGCCCGCTCTCCTGTTTTAACCCTCCTGCTTGCTCCCTTTCCTGCCTCTGCCAGCGGCACCAACGTTCACTGAGCTGGGGACCTTGACATCATCTTGGCCCCGGAGCCTGTCCCCACCCCAAGTCTAATCAGCTCCCATGTCCTGGTGGATCTTTGCCACAATGACTGTCACATTCATCTCTTCCTCTTCACGCCCTTAGCCTTAAAGTTTCTTTCATCTCTGCAACCCAGAATGTGGAGTCTCGGAGAAAGAGCTGGGTTGAGCTCCAGGGGCAGAGTTGGGTTGTCTGTTCATTGTGGCCGCTTAGGATAGTAGCGTCCATTCTCTCTGGGCCTCAGATCTGAGGGACCTTCCAGCTTGAAGAGTCCCTCCAATCAGACCTCACCCATGAACCATTTCCACCAGCCAGGCCACTCACTGCCCTGCAGTGCAGCATAGCCAATGTGGGCATTCACCCTTTCCGGCCCCAGGGCCTTTGCACGGGCAGCACCCCCTAGCAGAAACACTGTTTCCCCAGATCCATATGGCTCATTCTTTCCCGCACTTTCCCCAGGTCTCTGCTCCAATGTCACCTGATCAGTGAGGCCTCCCAGACGCCCTATTCAAAAGTGAGGCCTGTTACGCCTGAGTCCCCTTCCCTGCTTTGTTTTTCCCCCCCGAGTACACACTACTTCCTGACAATTTATGTTTCCTTCCTTATTTGCTCACTGTCAGTCTCTCCCACTAGAAAGCAGGCTCCACCACAATAGGGGTTTGTGTGTGTCCTGTTCTCACTGTCTTGGCCCCGAGAAGAAGTCTGGCATACATTGTAATTGTTGCCAAATGACTGAATGTTTAAATATGGTCTTCCCACCCTCTTCCCTGGAAACAACTGAGAAAAAGCAGAAGAACTATGAAAAGAAAAAGAGAGAAACTGGGAAGCACCCCAGTTCCAGCCTCCACACCTTTATTTGTGCCCCTCCCTCCTCTCCCATCCTTCCCTTTTCTCCCTCAGCCCTTCCACATCCATGGTCCTGGCTTCCATCTGTTAACAGACAGGGACATGCAAACCTAGAGAGGTTGTTCTTTTGGCACCTCCCTCTGGCTTAATGTTTTAGCTTCCCACGCGCATCCCCACGGCGAACGGGGCATGGGGCTGAGCTCTGAAGGGAGACAAAATGAGCAGGGGCAGAAGGGTGCAGAGCTCCCACACGGGAAGGGTCAGGGAATACACCTGCACAGACTGGGGCCTGGCGCAGCTGGGTGCAGGAAGCCAGAGCAACGAGAAAGCTCCTATTCACGCTTCAAAACCCAGTACAAATGTCTCCTCTCGGAGAAAGCCAGACTCCCCCAGGCAATGTCTTGCCTTTGCTACAGGACCCCCAGCCCAGAGATTTGTCCCGCCACCACAGTCCTGACAACAAGGGGCTGCGGGTGTCTGGTTCCGTCCCCCCGAGTCTGGGAGCCCCTTGAGAGTCAGGCCTGGGCCTGGGTTCATGGCATTGCCCAGGACATAGAAACAGGATGGTCCCTGGAGTCCCTGCAGCTGCTCACCTAAACATTAATGCCACCCCCTCTCTCCCCGCTTTTCATCAGAGAGCAAGCTTTTGGCAAGCTACATGCAGGGGTGGAAGTTCATCCTTAGGTCTACCCACTTTGCCGTTAGCTGCTCTTAAGGCTCACTGGGGACCGTGCCTCCCTGCTGACCTGAGGCCTTACAGGTGGTAGAGCTACTTCCTGGTGTGCTGGAAGGAGACAAGCAAATGTAGGCAATTTCGGGATGGCAGGTGTCAAGAAGGGCTGGCCATGGGGGAGGGGCTCTCTAGAGCTCCCTCCTTCCAACCAGAACTCCTGCCTGGGCTAGCAAAGGGGGACCACCCACCTCTCCACCCAGGGCTCTGTCCCCAGGAAATGCCGCTAAGGGTCCCCATGGACCCACTCCCAGAGCAGTAACTTCCCCTCCCCCCACCTGCACATGGCAGTCAACCAGGGAGGAGGCTACAGATGCCCCAACTGCATGCCCTTCCTCCGCCCCTCCCCCCCAACCCCCCCACCAGCCTACAGCTCCTCTGGACAAAGCTTTCATCCAGGTACAGAGACTTAAAGGCTGGCTATGGGTCCCCATGGACCTCCATGGCAGGTGGGGCACCCCTAGTCCCCACCCAGCGGCATACACCACTTCCACCCAGCACCCAGGCAGCCATAGAGAACCAGAGGAGGTGCTACAGAGAGAGCATCCAGTCCTGTTACCTCCCCCACCCAACCGCATTCAAATAGGGACTTGAATGTGTTTCCTGAGCCGGGGGCGGTCACAGTCAAATCTGCCTCCTCCTGGACCCTCGGCCTTCACAGAAATTGCTACTGAGAAAGAGGAGCTATTCCTGGGCTCCCAAACCCCAGAACCCCCTCTCAGGGGGGGGCTCAGGACCTGGTCCTGCCTCAATGTTCCCCAGGGGATGGAGGAAGCCAGGAAGAGCAGAACCCTAGGTCACAGGCCCCCATCTGCCCCAGGCCCAGGCAGGAAGCCAAGGGGAAGGAGATGTGAGGGGAAGGAAGGGGCCCAGGGGCCCGGAGGAGGAGACACATGTGGGGAAGGAGGCCCCTCCCCCATAGCCAGAATCTGGGGGTTGGGGGTCTAAGAAAACCTTAGGCACCCTGTTGACCAGCCAGGGGATTTCTAGGCACACCCCCCCCCCCCACAAGACTCCGGGAGGATGGCACCTGGGGCCTTGAACCCCAGGGAAGTCGGCCTGGGGCTTAGGAGCAGCTAACCCCCAGCTGGCCAGTTCACAGCCTAAAGTTGGACTCATTCTGCGCCTACAAATGCATTCCTGCTAGCCTTTGGTGGGTCACCCCAGAATTTCAGTGTTACCATCCACACCACCACCACCCCATCCTCGCCAGTCCCCTAAGCCAGCCGCGGAGTTGACATATACCCCCCTGTGGTGCCAGCCCAGAGGCACAGTACCCTAGCCCGGCCTGGAATGCCCCCCACTCCCAACCCGGGCCGGCAGCCCGCGGAGGGCTCACCTGGGACATCTGGGGGCGCAGGTTGACCTCGCGTAAGTTGATGGCGTGGGGCTGCAGGTTGTTTAGCAGCTGGCAGAGAAGGACCCCATCCCGCAGGGCCTGCGCCAGCTCGCACACCTGGGCCCCGTCCCAGGTCACGCGGTGGCTGGGCGGCAGCACCCGGCACTGGATCAGCCAGTGGGTACACTGTCGCCACAGCTCCATGGCGGCTGCTCGCCCGGCCCGACCGGCCCGCGCACCCTCGCAGCCTCCGCCGCCCGCCGCCCGCCTGCCCGTGCTACTAGCTACCACTTCCTCTTCTTTGCCTGTAACTGTCGCGGGGAGAGGGGGTGGAGGAGGAGGAGCCGTAGGGGGTGGGGACGGGGGTAGTAGCACCTGCGGGCCAGCCCCGCCTAGCCCAGCCCCTTCCTCCCGGGACCTCGCTTTCCCCCACCAACACAACACCTGGGCACCTGGGAGGGGAGATGGGGCTGCCGGTGGTCAGGCCAACAGCCTGAGGCCGGCTGCCTTTCTCCATACCCAACCCTTGAGCACTCACACCTCAAAGTACTCAAAATCCGCCCTCTGCTCACCCCTCCCCTCTCTGCCTCCACCCTGGTCCAGCCCCATCATCACTATCCTGGACCAGTCTAGTCTCCTCCGCCCAGGTCTCACCCCCTTCCTCCACAGTCTATCCTCCCCTCAACAGCCAGAGGGCGCCTGGGATCACCTGAGTCAAGTCCGGTGTCCCTCTTCTTGTCACATACCTTCCTCTTTGGGGGAAAAGTCCTCCATGCAACCCACGAGGCACTATATGACCTGCCCTCCCTAAACTCTTCCTGCCCTCAACCCCTCCACATCCCTTTCTCTCACTTGCCACACAGGCCTCCTGCTGTTCCTCCAACAAGCCAGGTCTTGTCCTGCCCCAGGACCTTTGCACCTGCTCCTCCCCCTGCTTTAGGCAACTTCATAGCTAGTTCCCTCACCACCTAAAGGTTTTTGCTCAATGTCACCTTTTCATGAAGTCTTCCCAAACCACCCTATTTTGAATCACAGCCTTTTATCCCACCCGATCATACCCGATCCCTACTTCAAGCCCTGATCATCATCAAACCTGATATTTCATTATACTTATTTTATTTCTAAATATATTTTTATTCATTTCAGAGAGGAATAAAGAGGGGGAGAGAGAGATAGAAACATCAATGATGATCGGCTGCCTCCTGCACACCCCACACTGGGGATGGAGCCCCAAACCCGAGCATGTGCCCCGACTGGGAATCCAACCGTGACCTCCGGTTTCATAGGTTGACGCTCAACCACTGAGCCATGCCGGCTGAGCTATACCTATTTCTTTATTATCTATTTAGAAAATAGTGTTTTGTGTGTTGCTGGACCCTCCGCCCCATCCTACCCCAGCACCTGGCACATATACATGCTCCATAAATATTTATTGAAGGAGAATAAGCAAATAAATGAATGGTTGAAAGCTCTATTGACACCACCTCTGACATTTATCCCAAATCCATCCATGCATCCCCATGGGCACTGTCATCTCTCTCCTTACAGGCTTCACTAGTGTTGTTGACACGTTCAGCAAACGTTCACTGTCTTCGTAGCCCTTACCACCTGAAATCATCTTGTCTACGCGGTCTCTCGCCCCACTAGGTTGTGAGTGGCCTCCCCTCCCCACTCGATTTCCCTAGACACCCTCGCATTTTTAAAATTCTTGTAACCAGTAGGGGGCGCTGTGCTCCTTCCCTGGACATACCCTCTACCCTCTGTATCAAAATTAGGCGGGGGCGGGAGGGACTGGGTGTTCAGGAGAAGATACTCCCCCAACCCCTCCCGAGCCCCTCTTCCACGTGAGGGCGGCGAGGGCAGCCCAGCCTGGAAACGTCTAGCTTTGTGACCCTACAAGCACCAAAATGTGTCCTCCCCAAACATCCTTCGCTCTCTATGCGTCAGCTTCCTCATCTGTAAAATGGGTTCGAGTCTGGAATTACGGTAGGCATCAGAGACGGTGGGGGCGCCAGGACCAAAGCGGGGAAGACCGGGTGGCCTTCCAGGGCTCCGCGCTCGAATCGGCCACTCGCCAGCTTGGCTCCGCTTCTGCGTCTGGAAGGCGGGGAGCGATGAAAATAGCACCTACCTCATCCAGTGGCCGAGGCGGCGGTAAACGCCGCGTGGAGGCCGGGCGGGCGGGCAGGACAGTCCTGGCACAGCCCGTGCTCGGGACCTGTGAGCTGCGCCCCCCGCTTTTTCGTCCCTCCCTCCCTCTCTCCCTCCACCCCTTCCCGCCACCTGAATGTCCACCCCCGCCCCCATGTCCCTTCAGAGTCTAGCTCCGTCCGCTGTCCCTGGGGGAGGCTGTCGTGCTTTCCGCATCTCTCCACCAAACCCAAGCCTCAGCTGGGGTTCCACTCCCGGAAACCCGAGGGGGCGGTCTCGAGGAAGTGCGCCCTTCCCCGTCACAGCTCCGCCACGCACCCGAGGGAGAAAACTCCTAGGGGCCGCCCCGCCCCTTCCCGGAACCCGGAGGAGCGAGAGCGACACCCCTCCGCGTCCCGAGGGGCCGGGGGTCCTTAGGGCCCGCCAGCCTGAGGGCAACGGAGGAGCCGAGTGGGCGTGGCCATCCGGAGGAGGGCGGGGCCATGCTGGGGGACGGGCCCGCTTAAGGAAGAGCGAAGGTTCCCAAGAGGGTGTGGCCTCTGAAGGAGGGAGGGCGTGGTTAGCGCAAAGACTAACCACGCCCTAAGGGGGCGGGGGCGGGATGAGGGGCGGGGCTAAAACCTAGGCGACTCCAGTTGGAGGCGGGGTCCGAAAGGGGCGGGGTCCGAAAGGGGCGTGGTCTTAAGGGCGAGGGCCTGGTGATTGGGCTGGGTTCTCACCTGGCCGGGTGGAAGGGGCCCGGAACCGTAGAACCTCAGACTTGAGTCCGGCCCCAGCCTCTTGGGAGCTCCGTGGGTCCCGACCCAGGTGAGTGAAGGGCCCCGGGCGGATCTAGGACCAGGGGATGATTCGGGTGAGGAGTCCTCTCTTTTCCAGGTGGGGTCACCTGCACGCAGGACGGATCTGGGTGTCTGTCCACTGTCCACGCGCGTCCGCGGACGTAGAATGGGTCGCCGAATGCCCGATTGGATCGCTGTGCACCATGCGTGTCCGTGTACCTGGGGGTGCTCCTCCAAACGTGTTTCCTTTGCAACACGGAGACCCTCACCGCTTTCACTTTTGCCTGACATCTTCTTAAACCACAGACCAGATGTGCCCCTCCCTCTCTTAAAACCCTTCCGTAGTTCCTATTCCATCCCACCGAGCCGAAAATTTGAGGTCCACCAGTTCCTGCACTGCCTCACCCCAGCCGACCTCACTGGCTTAGCTCCACTTAGCTCCTTGCTCGTTGCATTCTAGACACACTGGTCTCCTAAATAATGTCAAATGTAAAAAAGAAGCTCCATCTTCCCTCTGCATTTGCTGTGCCCCTGCACCTGAACGGCTGTTTCTCCAAATCTTTGCATAGCAATCTCCTTCCCTTTCCTGAAGTCTCAGCTCCAATGTCATCTTCTGGGAGAGACCTTCCTGACTACACTATATCAAGTAGCCTGCCCCCTCCAGCCATCTTCCCACCTCTCCCTGTTTTAGCATCTTCATTGACTACTCTTGGAATTTATTCTTATTTTGTTGTGTGTCTTGTTCACCAGACGGTCAAGGGCGAAGGCAGATCTCTGTCATCACTGTATTTCCAGGTCTAGAACAGCACAAAGTAAGTGCTCAGCCAACTGATGATTGTTCAATATCAAGTTTGTCCATCTGTGTCCATGTGTGTCTATGTGCTAGTGGCTGCTCCCTGTGATCTGTACGCATGTATATGGTCTATGGGCCATGAATACCCCCTCCCTTCTTTCCCCATGTTTGCCCCTACCTCACCTCCTCTCCTGATTCTGCCCCCTTCATCTCTCCCCTGCCCAAATATCCAGAAATTATTGCAGAAGACACAGGGCAGGAGGAGGACTTAGCCTATGGCTGACCTGTGCCCACCTTGAGCTTTCCCCCAACTAACCAGAATTTTGTTAGTGACCCATCTCGATGCCCACTAAGGGGACATGAGACAGAGGAACCTGGAGTTGGGGGACTCTTAAGACAGAGGCTGGGTCTGGGCCAGGAGACAAACAGGAAGTGCACAGGCATCCAAGAAACACACCTGGTGTTCAGGTATGCGTCGCCTAGAGCCAGCTCCTGGCGCTACTCCCCACCCCTAAAGTCACCTAGGGCTGGTCTGTGAACTTCCTGCCCTCTTCAGCCCTCTGCCAGGTTGACTCATGATGTAAGAATCCTGGTGCTGTTTTTCTGCTGACCCTGACCAGGCCACGAAGACCCTGTGGGGTGGAGAGAATGACCCCTTGCTTCAACCCTACACAGGGCAGGTTCTCACCACCAGATACTTGAGACAGGTCTCCATGATAATCACGGGAGTCCCAAAGTGTTTGAGCCCTAAGTTTGACCATAATAATAAAAAAAAATAATAATAATGAGATGTATCTGCCCCAAAATTGCATTTGCTGACATGTCAACGTCCTTAAATGTGGCGTTACATTGGAAAGCCGTGCATAGGTTAGATTTTCTTACATCCTGTGAGTCCTTCTGTGTGCCCAAGGATTGCTTAGAACTATGAACATTAGTGAATTAGATTACCTCTGGCCTGGAATGTTCTTTCACCCTGAGAACCACGCGGCTTGATCCCTCAAAATCCTTCCAGTGGTACTGACTGAGACCTTCCCAGGTCGCCCGATGGAAAATCTGAACTCTACCACTAGGATCTTGGCTCTTTCTGACCCATCTGCTTGCTCATCTCCTATACACATATGAATGGTTTCCGAGAGGAAGGGAGAGGGAGAGAGGGATAGAAACATCAATGATGAGAGAGAATCATTGATTGCTGCCTCCACACACCCACCATTGTGGATCGAGCCCGCATCCCAGGCATGTGCCCTTGACTGGAATCAAACCTGGAACCCTTCAGTGCACAGGCTGACGCTCTATCCACTGAGCCAAACCAGCTAGGGCATGCCATTCTACTTTAAAGCAGTGAACAGATCTTCCTTTGCAGAAATCCCGTTGAATGCAGGGCCGTTTCCATGAAATCAGAGCCAATTCTAAATTGAAGTGGCTCCTAGCCTGACTTTATATATACCAGCAGCCGACTCTTGAACGACATGGGCTTAAACTGCACGGGTCCACTTTTATGCAGATCATTTTCTTTTATTTATGCAGATTATTTTCAATAAATCCTCTAAATGTATTTTCTCTTCCTTATGATTTTCTTAATAACATTTTTTTTCTGTAGCCTACTTTATTGTGAGAAGATAGTATATAATACATATGACATACAAAATATGTGTAATTGACTGTGTTATTAGTGAGACTTGTGGTCAATCATAGGGTATTAGTAGTTATGTTTTGGGGGAGTCAAAAGTTATGTACAGATTTTCTACTGTGTAGGGGTCAGCGCTCCTAACCCCTGCATTGCGCAAGGGTCAACTGTAATCTGGCATATATCTATATATATATTGCTGGTATGTGTATGTAGGGGAATATATATATATATCCTGTATAATAAAAGGACAATATGCAAATAGACTGAACCAGCAGAACAACTGATTGCTATGACATGTGCTAACCACCAGGGGCGTGTGCAGAACATGGCGGGTGTCAGCTGAGGTGGGATGGTGGAGCAGGTGAGCAGGGGTGCCAGACCAAGGCAGGATGCCTGTCACTGAAAATTCTTTGATCCCATGCACCACAGTCTTGGCTGGTGCTCGCACCCACTGCCGGCGCCCTGGTGCTGACCCCGATTGCTTGGGGCCATCAGTGGGTGTGATCGGTGGCTGCCGGCCCTGATCACCCCTGAGGGCTTCTCCACCCCCTGCCCCTGAGGGGCGATCAGGGTAGCAGCTGCCACTGCTGGTTCCGGCCCCAATTGCTGCATGCTGTCAGTGGGGGCGAGCAGGGCTGGCACTGTCAGTGTGTGGGAGCAGAGAAGGTGGGAGCGGGGCTGCCATCAGAAAGGGAACTGGGGGCTGGGTGGGGGTGTGGAGATGGGCTACGACCCGCCCCTGTGCCTACTGCAGCCTCGAGGCCCACAGTTCCTTTCAAGGTGCACGACTTTGTGCACTGGGCCCCTAGTATATATATAAATCTGACTATGATAACTTGTTTAATTTAGAATATTATATATGTATGTAATATACATATATACACATATACAGGGAAAGAGAGAAAAATTCATTTTAAGGTTTGATAGGATATGGGCTGCTGTCTCCAAAACTAAGAGGAACACAAAAATAAATTTAAAAAAACCACACACACACGATTGTGCTCGCCTCGGCAGCACATATACTAAAATTAGAATGATACAGAGAAGATTAGCATGGCCCCTGTGCAAGGATGGCATGCAAATTCATGAAGCGTTTCATATTAAAAAAGCCTACATAATAAAGCGCTAATATGCAAATGGTCATCACACCTTTGCACCCTCACGCCGGGGCCGGGGGACCCGAGGCTGGGCCGGGGGACCCGAGGCCGAGCCCCCTGCCTGGTGGGGCTTGACAGGGGACCTGAGGCTGCGTCCCTGACCCAGCAGGGCTTGACGGGGGACCTGAGGCTGCGCCCCCCCACCCTGAGGGGCTTGATGGGGGTGGGGCCAGCCAGGTCTGGGTCTTGCGCAATTGCAAGGCATGCATGGGTGAGCGGGGACTTGACTCTGGGTCCCTCGACGCGCCCCAGACTCTGACAGGAAGGAGATTTTCATATACATTTTACTACTTTTCTTTCATCTCTGACACTTCTATTATAGAGACAGGGCAAATAGCAATATTAAAATATTTCCTCTAATTAATTCCCTTTTAATGTGCATGATTTCATGCACTGGGTCACTAGTAATAATAATAAAAAAATTAAGAGGAGCATAGGAAGGTTGACTCAGCCACTCAGGACGCAGGAATGATTATTCCCATTTTACAGACGTGGAAGACGGAAGCTTGTTGAAAGTGCAGAGCTCAGCCCCAGCATTCATTGCCCCCAAAAGCTTCATGCAGGTGCCACAGAATGGAGAGGACTTTGCCAGCCAACCTTGGTACCACGGTCTCCTGTCGCGCCAGGTACTGCCTCCTGCAGGCCCTCTGCACCATGTGATGGGGAGCCTCTCCTGCCCATGACCTGCCAGAGACTCCCAGGCCCTGGATGTGGGATTTAGGATCAAGGGCTGTTGGAAGAGGCGGGGGGACTGGGGATGGTCTTGAAGCTTGGTTGGTGTGGCACATCACCCCTTATATTTAAATTACCACTTTCTTTGGGATGGCATTGAGGATGGTAATGGAGATTGAAGAAGGTCCTAGCTCCCTCAAAGCACCCCTTGGCTCTGCTTGTCTCCCTCTTTCCCTGGGTTCCAGGCACCTGTGGCCACCAGGGCCCCATCTTCCTCTCAATTCAAGGCTCCTTGCTCTCATCTTCAATTCAGGTGTCACTTTCAGGAGACCTGGGACCTTAGGCATCCAATCAAATCATGAGAGGCAGTATAGCCAGTGGTTAAAATCCCACACCCTAGAGTCAGGCATCCTGGAATTAAATCCCAGCCCTACAACTTACATTCTGTGTGACCTAGTCTAAGGTACTTAACTTCTGTGGGCCTCAGTTTGCCCATCTGTAAAATGGGGATAATAGTATCTGCCGTTTAACTTTGGTAAAGAATTAATTGAGTTCATATGTTTTACACTTGAAGCAGCACCTGGCATCGAGTAGGGCTACACATGTGTCCACTGCATATATATTGTTCAGTCCCCAGCCCCTTTCACCAGCTCTGCTTTGCCTCTCTAGTGTCAGAACCCTCAGCCCATTTGTTTTCACACTAGTCATAAGACAGCTTGAAATTTTCATACAGGATGTATGGGTCACACACTGGGAAGAATCCAAATAATGGCTTATTTTCAAGTCACATTCGCAAAGCAAACCAGTATACAGACAGTCCTCAGATTATGTCAGACTTGACGTACATCGTTTCGTGGTTATGTCACCATCTCCCATTTATTTATTTAAAAAAAGTTCCGTCATTTTGAGGTATGTATATATGTGCTTTGTGTTTTTTATGATTTATTTACCACGAGTAAAGGTCAGGAATTGTTATCTTTCTTTTAAATTTTTTTTGCTGTTTCACTTCATTCCTGCTGTGTATGTGCTCCATGGGAGTGAAGCAGTACCAGTCAACATCAGCTAGCAACTGTAACAAACACTTCCAAGATGTCACAGGCTAAGCACAATACAAAGTTAGAGTTTGTTCATGTCACAGTCCAAGGTGGCTGAGGATGTGGAGCTCCAGAAAGCAGTCAGGACCTTTATATCTTGTGACTCAGCCTTCCCCCAGGGCTTTGGTGACATCAGCTGACAAATACAGGACAGAATATGAAGAATTTAAAAATACTTTAGAGAGAGGAAGAGAGAGGGAAACATCGCTGTTTGACATCCATGGGTTACCTCCTAAACGCCAGCACACCGGACAGGGGATCCATCCTGAAAACTGGGTAGGTGCCCTGGCAGGGAATCAAACCGGCGACTTTTTGTTGCACTAGATGACACTCAACCAACTGAGCCACACCGGCCAGAGCAGAACTGGTAGGATTTTGCAGGAGGGTTTTTGAGGGCCAAGTGTCTCATCCCATTGGTCAGATCTTATCACATGATCGCTCTCAATGCAAGGTAGCCTGGGAAATGTAGTCCAGAGGTGTGCACATGAGAAAAGGTGTAAATGGTTTGGTACAAAACTACCCAGTCTCTAGGATGGCTTTTTTGGGAGGTAGAGGTGTTGAGGGACCATGAACTATTGATCTGGGCTCATACCTAACCCCTGTTCTCCATCCCCAGAAGGCGGAGGCTCTTCTTCAGCAAGACGGTGACTTCTTGGTTCGCACGTCTGGGACCTGTGGGGACCACCCTGTGATCTCCTGCCGCTGGCGGGGCTCTGCCCTACACTTTGAGGTGCTTCGTGTGGCCTTGCGTCCCCGGCCAGGCCGGCCGACAGCCCTCTTTCAGCTGGAGGATGAGCGTTTCCCCAGCCTGCCTGCCCTGATCCGCAGCTATGTGAATGGCCAGCGTCCACTGACCCAGGCTACAGGGGCTGTGGCCTCCAGGCCCGTGATGCGCCAAGGGTCTATTCAACGCCGCAGCTTTAGTGAGGACACCCTCACAGACAGCCCATCTCGGCTAGAGCTACTCAGGTACGCACAGGCTCCCGACCAAGTGTCTCCTTGGCACTGTTGACACTTGGGGGCAGACATTCTTGGTTGGGGGGAGGATGCTGTCCTGTGCATTATAGGATGGTGAGCAGCACCCCTGGTCTCTGTCGACTAGATGCCAGTAAAATCCTCCCCACCCCACTCCCTAGTTGTGACAAACAAAAGTGTCTCCTGACGTTGCCATGTCCCCTGGGGGTAGAACACCCTGGTTGAGATCCGATGGTCCTGAGTGACGGCAGGTAGGGGTTTGGGGGCGTTGGTGGGAGTGGACCTGCTTAGGCTGGGACTTCACATCTATCCCATCTCTGTCCCCCAGGACTAGAAAGTGGAGTGACAGTCAGCCTGTTGGTTTGGAACATGTGGGGAGGTCAAGAGAAGGCCACTCTGAACCAGGTGAGAGTCTGCCAGACAGCCCATGGCTCAGAAATTTCTTTGCCCTCATCCCTTGAGTGATTTGGGCAGGTGACTTCATCTTTTGGGAAATGGGGACACTGATACTCTCAAAGTGGTTTAAAAAAACCTCACAGGAACTTTGTAGGTGCTTAAAATGTGGTTTTATCATTATTCTAAGAAACCCTATGTGTTCTGACATGGCTGACCTCCCTAATAACTCCTGCCATATGCCCTCACTCCAGTCACACAATCTTCCTTTCAGTTGCTAGAACATTTCAAATTTGTTCCTGCCTCAGGGCCTTTGCATTAATTATTCTTTCCCATTCCCCTCATCTTTTTCTGACTCCTTCTCACCCAACATGATTTCTTCAAAAACAGTTTACCCTAATCACCCTACCTAAAGGAGGTCTCCTCCTCCCTCATGCCTGGTCTGCTTCCTCTGTCCTGTCCATCCTCCATCCCATTCAACCTGAGCCCTCTCTGTGTACCAGGCACTGTATTAGGTGCTAAGATACATCAATGAATGAGAAAGACAAAGATTTCTGCCCTAGTGAAGCTAACATCCTGTTAGAGGAAGACAGACCAAGAACAACAAAACAAGTCAATTATACATGACTAGAGGCCCGGTGCATGAAATTTGTGCATGGGAGGGGGGTTTCCCTCAGCCCAACCTGCACTCTCTCCAATCCCAGACATCCCTCACAATCCAGGATTGCTGGCTCCTAACTGCTCACCTGCCTGCCTGCCTGATCACTGTTAACTGGCCCCCCTGCCAGCCTGATCACCCTAACTGCCTCTGCCTGCCAACATGATCACCCCTCACTGCCCCCCCTGCCAACCTGGTCGTCCCCAACAGCTCCCCTCTGCCGGCCTGGTCACCCCACTTAACCCACTGCTCAGTTGTTTGGTCGTCCCTCACTAACCCCCCTGCCAGCCTTGTTGCCCCACTCAGGCTGTTCGGTTGTCCATTCAGTTGTTTTGGATGTGATGGCCCCTGGCTCTTTATATATATATATATAGATTTGGGGTAAAAATTAAAAGTACAACAGAGTAGGGGAGACTTTAAGCAGTAGTCAGGAAAGGCCCCGTGGAGAAAGATTTTGAGAATGTAAAGAAAGGGAAGACGTATATAACTTGGGGCTGAGAGTGGCCTAGGGAGAAGGAGCAGCAAGTGCAAATGTCCTGGGGCCAGAACAAGAGTTTGAACTAACAATTCAACCAAAAGGAGGCAAGTGTAGCTGAAGTAGTGGGAGAGAGGGGAGAGAGATAGATCTGGGGCTCAGATTTTGAGAGCTTTTGGGGCTACTGTGAGGACTTTGGCTGGTATTCAGAGTGAGCTAGGAATTGTGGGAAGTTGGTAAGCCCCTATAACAAGGTCTATTGAAATGCTTTGTAAGTGCAGAATCTCCCAGAAATCTGGGTGCGCTTTTAAGTTCTAATAACCTTGAAAGTCAACATGCCACACACTTAACCAAAGACATCATTTGAAGGTTTGATAAATTACATTGCTTTGATGTTTATGTAATTTTGTGAATTTTGATTAATATGTTTTTAATGTAATGTCAGTGCTTTAAAATCTTCAATCAGAGGGACAAAAACAAAGGATTCAAATTTAAAATGTGGTGTTCAGAATTTTCAAAACTACTTGAGTGTCCAAGAAAGTTTATTTTCAAACCATTGGTAAGTGTGTAGCATTTATACTGGAGAAGTGGTTAAAGTTCAAAGCCACACCAAGCTATGTGGGGATGCCCGGGTATTGACTGAATGAGTGGATGAACCGGGACCCACCCAACTATCTTCTCTGTGTACCTCCTGCACCCCCTTTTGTAGGACCCCCAGGAGCCTCTACTGTGTCCACATTCGCCCTGTCTTGCATGGGTAGTGACCCTGTGTTGCTGAAGACCCCGGCTCCCCTGGGATCCATTGCTGACAGCCTCAGTGCCTCAGATGGGCAGCTTCATGCCAAGGCGCCAACCAAGCCACCTCGAACGCCCTCACTGCTGGATGCCTCTGAACAGCCCCCAACTTACTGTGAGCTCGTGCTCCGAGTGCCCAGCGCCCAGGGAACACCCACTGGCCACCAGTGCCCAGAGCCAGAAGCTCCGTGGTGGGAGGCCCGGGAGGAGGAGGAGAGATGTTTCACGAGACCACAGGCAGACATCTCTTTCTGCCGCCCGAGCAAATCCTCTGGCCTTCTGGGCTCCCAGAATCGGCCGCTGGAGCCCAAAGTCCTGCATACTCTCCGGGGCCTGTTCCTGGAGCACCATCCTGGGAGCACCGCCCTCCACCTGCTGTTGGCAGACTGCCAGGTGAATCACATACCAGATCCCTTTTCCCTAGGCAGCGTGGGCGAGGCCCAACAGTACCTCACATCCGTATACTCACTCTGTTCACTTGTCCTCCCCACGCCCCCCCCTCAACACCCCTACTCCCAGGCTGCCGGCCTGCTGGGAGTGACCAAGGCTCAGCGGGATGCCATGGGGGTTGCCTCTGGCCTGGAGCTGCTCACACTTCCCCATGGCCATCGCTTGAGGTCAGAACTGCTGGAAAGGTGAGCCGGCCACCTGGAATTCCCACCATCTCCAAATCTCCCTTCTCAGAGAGGCGGGTGGGCCATGCCACCTCCCGTCCTTCCTCATCCCCCAATACAAACCTCCCCACTGCCCCCAGACCCTTGCCCTCTGCCTCCACAGGCACGAGGTGCTGGTGCTGGCCGGTGCGCTGGCGGTGCTGGGCTGCACGGGGCCGCTGGAGGAGCGCACAGCCGCCCTGAGGGGCCTGGTGGAACTGGCACTGGCGTTACGACCAGGGGCGGCAGGGGACCTGCCCGGACTGGCCGCTGTCATGGGCGTCCTGCTCATGCCCCAGGTGCATGGGGTGCAGGGATGGGGAGGAAGCCCGAGCGAGCGCAGCAGGTGATGGGGAAGAGGAGGCATGCTCAAGATTTCTACCCCAGGTGTCCCGGCTGGAACAAACGTGGCGCCAGCTCCGAAGGAGCCACACCGAGGCCGCAGTGGCCTTCGAGCAGGAGCTGAAGCCGCTGATGAGGGCGCTGGATGAGGGCGCCGGTGAGTGGCATCATTTGGAGTTGCGCACTAATTCAAACTCAGAATCCTAACCGAGTCCAAGGCCGAGTCTCGGCTCCGGTCGTTAGCTCCGCCCCTTCGCCCCAGGCCCTGCCCCCTTCTCTCCAGGCCCAACCTTCCGCACTAACTGGGCCTAGGATCCAATCCCCGGGCCCCGCCCTCACTGTGCCCAGGCCCCGCCCCTTTGTCATAAGCTCCGCCTTCTGCACTGTGCTCGAGGCTAGTCCTGGCCGCAGCCCTTAGGCCCCGCGCCTGCTTGATGCCACGCCCTAGACTCCATCTAGCTCTGCCAGGCGCAGCCTGCTGACCCAAGTCCCGCTGGTTACTTTAGTCCTAGGGTGTTGGCCCAATGTCCCACCCTCTTCACCCCAGGCCCTGGCCCCTGCCCAAGGCCCACTCCAGACCCTTCTCCCCACAGGACCCTGCGACCCTGGCGAGGTGGCGCTGCCTCACGTGGCCCCCGCGGTGCGCCTGCTGGAAGGCGAGGAACTCCCTGGGCCGCTAGATGAGAGTTGTGAGCAGTTGCTGCGCACCCTGCAGGGGGCGCGTCAAATGGCCCAGGACGCACCCAAATTCCGCAAGGCGGCGGCCGAGCGCCTGCAAGGTGAGTGGGGCGCCCCCTCTGCACGGGGCTGCCAGAGGATCCTGACCTCAGGAGCAACCCGCATGCTCTAACCTGGTGCCCCCAAACCGTGCCAGGGACCACAGTCTCCCGACACGCCTCCCAAAATCTCACCCAAATTGGGACGGCTCCTCTCAGGGGCCCCCAAGCCAGCTCCGCAACCAGCGTGCCGACAGGAAGTGCCCTACACTCAAAGGAGGTGGCTCCGCCCCCCAGTCACACCCATGGGTCCCACTCCCACCCATCCCAACTTCCACAGGGTGGCCCTGGACCCCAAACCCTGACCCTGGGGCGGCTCTATTTCCAGGCACAGCCACTAACTAAGGTGGGGCCTCCAGCAGCTTAAACTAGGAACAGAATGTCATCCCCATGCACCCTGGCTGAGCTCACCTCCACCAATCAATCCCCTCAGCCAGCCCTCTTTCCCTTCTCTACCCCCCCTCCCCCCCACGTACCCTCAGAGGCCCTTGCAGCCCTGCTCCCACCAACCCCACCTAACTGTTCAGAGTACTTGGGGCAGAGTTCCTCCAGGGCCCTGCTGGGTCAAAGTCCCAGGAGAAAAGGCCGATGTGAGGAGGGGCAATGTGGATCCCTGGGCCCCGCCCCTAGCGCACCTGGCCCTTCCCCCAGGATTCCGGCCGAATCCTGACCTGCAGGAGGCCCTGACCACCAACTTCCTGAGGAGGCTGCTCTGGGGGAGCCGGGGTGAGGGGGCTCCGAGGGACAGTCGTCTGGAGAAGTTTCAGCAAGTCCTCAGTGCCCTGTCACTGCACCTGGAGCCTGACTGCTGAGAGTGCAGACCCCCTTCTTCCCACGGGGACATCCAGACTTCTGGGGACCCCAGCAGGGCACCTAGGAAATCATCCCAGTTTGCTCACACAGCCAAACAGGGTGAGGACCCTGGCTTGCAGAAGTGGGGCAGGTTTGCAAGAACCCACCCTGGCCCCTAAAAATATACAGGGATCCTGGGGTGAGGGGCAGGCCCACCACCCCCTCCCCAGGAGAAGACCCAGGCCTGGGGAGGCCCTGGCTGCCCTCTCCTGCCCCCGCCCGCGCACGTATCCCACAAATGCTGAACGCTTGCGTAGCTTCTAATGATAAGAGAACTTGAAGCTCTGTGAGAGGCCAGAGTTCAAATGCCTTTCGAAAAGTTGTGACTGCTAGCAGGTGGCTTGGCTTCTTTGTGCCTGCCTTCAACATAAAAGTGAGCCGGAACTTTCTAGGGGTTGTTATGGGAGTTAAAGCTCAACATTGACATCAGATAATGGGCGGAGAATGCTTGGCACACAGTCGGTGTTCAATAAATGCTACCTGTTCTCAGGAAGTTGCCACGAGTGTGGAAGGGATGTTTGCCACCCTCCTCCCTACACTGGTCACAGACAAGGGCCTCCTTCTCAGGAACAGAGTGTGTCCAGCGCGCCCAAGTTCACCTTCCCTTCCTCATCCCCTGTGCGGTCTGTAAGGAGGGTGGCATTTGAATATCCAACCCCAGTATCTAAATCTCCTAATAAAGCATGGAAATCCGAGAACTTTACCTATTTTTTTTTTATATATAAAACAAACATGGCCCTAGCCGAGTGGCAGGAAAAAGGTTTAAAACACGAGTATGTACATCAATGGTAGAAGGCACAGCGGGTCCATCTGAGGTGAGGGGTAGGGGTGGAGGTGGGGGGCAGCAGGTTACACAGGTCTCGGCTGAAGCCACAGGGGCAGAAATAAAGTGCGTAGGTCCTGGGGCCCCCTGTGGCCCAGAAGCAGCAGCCAGCAGCCCCCTTCTTCCCACCTCTGGCAGGGTTCAATTGAGCGTGACTCGGAGGTAGGAGGTGGGCACGTAGCCTTCCCCTCCCTGTTTCCGCCTGACCCGAGTCCAGCCATCGCCTTTGTCCTCTTCCATGAGGCTCAGGTCCTCCCCTTCAGCCATGGATATGGTGCCCTCGCTGGACCCTGTCGTGGGAACGGTGGTGGGCTCAGGTCTGCTCTAGGGGCATTTAAACAGAACCTAGCCAGCTGCCCTCCACCCAAGTGACTGATGCTCACCTTCAAAGTGGTAGATGGCCACACAGTGACCTATAGGGGAGGCGGACTCCTCGAAGTCCTCATCAAACTCTGTGTAGATGGGGGTGTCCTGGCCTTCCTCCAAGGGGGGTTCTTCAGAGCTGGTAGGGGAGAGGAAAGCAGGTGAAGGCAGGCCCCACAGGTCCCGGGGGGAGGCAGACCCACTGTGGCCACCCCACGTACCTCTCCTTGTTCTCCTGTGACCCACTGTTACTGCTGCTGCTGCTGTCGGGTGGGGCGCTGGCTGGGGGGTCCGGAGGCCGGGTGTGCCGGCTCAGGCTGTCTCCCCGGTTGCTCAGGACCCGGCTCTCAGCTTCCGCCAGCCACGCCTGAGAGGAGAGGACCATGTGGTCAGTTCCAGGGCGGGGCTCCGGGGTCAGCCCACTCTGGGCTCGGATGTTCCCTGAGATCACCCATGCACACCCAGAGCTGTGATGAGACACAGCTGGAGCCTCCCCACACCTCCCTGTCCCCCCGGCAGTGACTAAGCCCAGCTGGCCGCCCCCGCCCCTCCCCAGGGTCTTCCCTGACCTCATACTTCTGCACTTCCAGTTTCAGCCGCTCAATGTTATTCAGGGTTTCTGCAATCTGGGGCTCCAAGCTAGTGGGGTCCCCCATCTGGGGTGTCTTCTCATACACATCCTTCATTTTCTTCAGGGCTTCCCTGGGACCAGACAGACAAACAGATAAGAAAGAACAGACCCATGTGACTTAACAAGCAAAAAATATGGGTTTTGCCCTGGCCAGTGTGTTTCAGTGGGCTGAAGGTCATCCAATGCACCAAGAAGAGGTCTCTGGTTCGATTCCCAGTCAGGGCACATGCCCAGGTTCGGGGCTTGATCCTGAGGACCATGCAGGAGGCAGCCGATGTTTCTCTCTCTCCCTCTCCCTTTCTCTCTCTATGAATCAATAAAAAAAATGTAAAGCTCACATGCTTCACTGACTGGGCTTGAATTCCAATCGTCAGTTTGGGGTTGTTACTGAATCTGCCTTAGTATGCTAACCTTGAAAATGAGGGTAACGATACATACATGGGAATGGTTGTGTAGATTAGAACAGTGCCTTTATTTATTCAGATGCACAAAGTCCTGCATAGCAGGACCCTGCCTCTGCTCACACACAGTCTCTCAGGAAAACTTGGGAGCACCAGTGAACCCAGGTTTGGAATAGTGCGTGGCACACAGCAAGTGCTCTATAAATGCCAGGTGTTGTTATTATCATCAGTCCTTGGTCCCTAGTTCCTCATGACTGTAAAGCAGTAATAGTGATATGAACACAGACTTCCAGAAAATGTCAAACCTGGGTTCAACTACTTTCCAGTCTAAATAGTATCCATGTCATAGGTGAAGAAACTGAGGCACAGAGAGACAAAACAGCTGGAATTCAAGGCTAGTCTGCCTTGACCTCAGAGAATGCACCTTTAGCTCTACATCATAAAAACTCAGGAGAGTCCATGTTCCCAATGGAACTTTACACCGAGAAAAGCTGTTGTGTACAAGATGGCAAAATATAATTTGTCTGTCTGTCTCCAAGTGGCAAACGTCATTTCTATTATGTAAGAGGCCTGGAAAGAGAATCGTGCTGTCTGGAAAGAATGAGTAAAAATTTCTCTAATCTGGCAGATTTTTTATTGTTCATATTTCAAGTGTTTGAGTTAGTAAATAGATAACCAGATGCTGTTGTTGTTTTAGCCAATCAATGTGGTGAATGAGACTGATTTTTTCTTTCTTTCTGTTTTGGAGACTGTAGTTGATACTCTTATTTCTTTTTACAACCTTTATTGTTGAAAGTATTACCTATGTTCCCCTTTTCCCCCCATTGACCTGCTCCAGCCCGCTCCTACCCTCTACCCCAGACCTTCACCACCCTATTGTCTGTGTCCATGGGTTATGCATATAAGCATACAGGTTATAGGATTGATCTCTTCCCACCCACCTATCCTCCCCTGCCTTCCCTCTGTAACTTGCCAGTCTATTCCATGCTTCTATGTCTCTGGATCTATTGCATTACTGGGGCAGCATCCAACTGTCTCATGATTTTTTAAGTCTTTAAAAAAAAAAAAGTTTTTCCAGTTCCCTATGCTTGGGAGTGGCAGTGGTTGATGTGAAAGCCTGGTGCCAGCGTGAGGCAGGGCAGAGCACAGAATCAAGATGGCAGCATAGGTGAACACCGGCACTCGCCACCTCCCACAACCACATCAAAATTACAACTAAAATACAAAATGACCATCATTCAGAACTACCTGAAATCTGGTGGAATGGAAGTCCTACAACTAGAGAAGTAAAGAATAAAGTGCACTAAGACTGGTAGGAGAGACAGAGGCACTGAATGGGCTAGTCCGACACCCAGGTGTGGCACTTCTTTAATCGGGAGGGAGATCTCCAAGGCCTCGTGTGAGAAGCAAGGGATCCCAGCCCCACACCAGTCCAGGGTTCCAGAGCTGGGATGAGATGTCTCTATAACTTCCAGCTATAAAAACCAGCAGGATTGTAGCTGAGTGACATGAAGCCTGCTGGAGTCTCGGGTGTTCCTCTTCAAGGACAGACACAATTCCTCTGAGCTCCAGCGCCAGGCTGCAGCTTTGGGGAAATCCAGTGACATACCGGGAGGAACAGGACTGTCTGGCATTGGGTAGGAACTCAGGGGTGGCTTTCTCCCAAACAGAGGTGCTTACAGAGGTCATTGTTCCTGTGCTGGGGCCTGACCCATCGTAGGGCTGACTGGCAGCCATATCTGAGTTTCCATCAGCGTGGCCCACACTGTTCCACTGGCCACTCTGCCCTGGTGATTTCCTGGGATCTTGCCCCATCCAATTTGCAGACCCACCAAAGCTGTTTGCAGTTGCTTTTCCATTTGAATGGCCTGTCCTGGCTCAGGCTTCAGACTTTGCTAAAAATCTCTTAAACAAGCAGCAGCTGGAGGCAGTATACCCCAAACTTATCAATAAAAGGCCCAACACCCAGCACTAGCACCAAAATGCCTTGTCTCACTGCTGGCCTTGCCTGGGCATTTCCTAGCCCAATACAAATAGCAGTCATCTCCAGATCTCTCTGTAGCTCCTGCTGGGTGGCACCAGGCAGTGGCTGACTTTGCACCTCCCAGGAGGCTCCATAGTCAGTGAACCAGCAGACAGCTTCAGACCATAGCAGATTACAACTCTATACATCCACAAGGGACACACTCATGGGGCAGACTCAGTGAGCACCAAAGCCCCACTGAAGCAAGTCTTGCTCCATACAGGTGTCTCCTGCACAGCATTCTTCCATTGTAGATGCAGCTGGTCCTCACAGCCAATTGTCCTGGAAGCCAATTCCTCCCAGGGATGCCAATCAAGGCTCAACTACATCAAGACTGTGCACACAGCCAACACAGGGTTGCACCCAGTTCAGCTCAGGTGACTGGGGAGGCTGAACCACTGGGCCCTATAGGACACCTATTACACAAGGCCACTCTACCAATTCCAGGAGACATAACAGCTCTACCTACTACATAGAAACAAACACAGGGAAGCAGCCAAAATACAGAGACAAAGAAACATGTTACAAATGAAAGAAATGGAAGCAAGCAAGCTACTAGATACAGAGTTCAAAACAACTGTTATAAGATTACTCAAGGATCGTAATGAGGACTGCAAGAGATTTAGTGAGACTTTCAAGGATCTTAGGCAGAATGTCAAAGACATAAAAAAAAAAAAGACCAGTCAGAAATTAAGCATACACTAACTGAAATAAAGAATAATTTACTGGGAGCCCTAGCTGGTTGAAATAAAGAATAATTTACTGGGAGCCCTAGCTGGTTGCTCAGTGATTAGAGCATCGGCCTGTGCACTGAAGGGTCCCAGATTTGATTCCAGTCAAGAGCACATGCCAGGATTGCAGGCTTGATCTGAAGTAGGGGGCATGCAGGAAGCAGCCGATCAATGATTCTCTCTCATCAATGATGTTTCTATCTCTCTCTCCCTCTCCCTTTCTCTCAGAAATCAATAAAAATATATTAAAAAAAATAATGATACATACAGGGTTTCAGCAGTAAAGTAGAGGATTCCGAGAATCAAATCAAGGATTTGGAATATGGAGAAGCAAAAACCACCAAATGAGAAGAGCAAAAAGAAAAAGGAATCCAAAATTATGAAGATAGTGTAAAAGCCTCTGAGACAACTTCATGCATATCAACATTCACATTATGGGGGTGTCAGAAGGAGAAGAGAGAAAGCAAGATAGTGAAAACCTATTTGGAGAAATAATGACATAAAACTTCCCCTACCTGGTGAAAGAAATAGACTTACAAGTCCAGGAAGCACAGAGAACACCAAACAAGAGGAACCAAAAGAGGCCTACACCAAGACACATTATAATTAAAATGCCAAAGGCAAAGACAAAGAAAGAATCTTAAAAGCAGCAAGAGTAGCAGTTAGTTACCTACAAGGGAGTGCCCATATGACTGTCAGCTGATTTCTCCACAGAAATTTTGCAGGTCAGAAGGGAGTGGCAAGAAATAATCAAAGTGATGAATAGCCAGAATCTTCATCCAAGATTACTCTACCCAGCAAAGCTATCATTTAGAATTGAAGGTCAGATAAAGAGCTTCCCAGACAAGACAAAGCTAAAGGAGTTCATCACCACAAAACCAGTATTACATGAAATGTTGAAGGGTATTTTTTAAGATGAGGAGAAGGAAGAGGAACAACAAAACATGAACAATAAAATGGCAATAAATATATATCTATCAATAATTTAATCTAAAAATCAAACAAGAAATCTAATGCACAAAACAAACTAATGAATAAAATAGAACAAGCGGCATAGAAATATGGGACTGATGAATCTCAGAGGGAAGGGGGGTGGGAAGGAGTGGGAAAAGATTATCCAAAGATCTTATATGCATACTAGAGGCCCGGTGCACGAATTTGTGCAAGGTGGGTCCAGCCAGCCTCCCCCAATCAAGGCCAGTTGGCCTGGCCCCTGGTCAAACTCCCAGTTGAACTCCTGGGGGACAATTTGCATATTAGCCTTTTATTATATAGGATATGCATTACCTATGGACACAGACAATAGGGTGATGAAGGCCTGGGGCCAGGTGGGAACTGGGTGGAGGGAGTAATGGGGAGAAAAAAGAGGGGCATTTATAATACTCTTAACAATAAAAAAATTTTAAAAATGTTTCAATGTTTTATTATGATAAAATATACAGAACATAAAAATTCCCATTTGAACCATTTTTGGTTCATTAATGCCAAATGTACAGTTTGATGGCATAAAGTACATTCACATTGTTGTGCAACCATGACCATTGTATTTGCTTGGCTGGGATTTTGCATCTAAGATCATCAGTGGAGTAAAATGAACCCATACTTCTACTTTCTTGCTAACTGATTTTAAAATACAGATTCCACCAGACTCCAAAAATGTGCTGGTGGCATTCACTCACTTTCTGTGTGCTGGAATGAGTTGTATAAGGTGGGAAGGAACTGTTTCTTATGAGCGGGATAGGAATCACCTATACAACCATCAGAGATCAGGGCTTGTTGGGAGATGTTTGAGTACCACTTCAATGTACAGACAATCGGGCAAAAACTATACCCATTCAGCAGAAACCATGCTTTGAATTTTGACCTTTGCTGGGGGCAGTGATTTGCTGTGTGGTGCTCTGTCAGACGCTGGCAGGAGCAGAGAGCCAGAGCTCCAGTCAGCCAGTCATGAAGGTAAACAACCGGCACTGTGCGCTGTGGTACTAAGTGCATTTGACTTGGTATTTTCAATTCATGATGCGTCCATTGGATGCGACCCCATGGTAAGTGGAGGACCGTCTGCAATCTTTACTATTTTGTTATTGTTAATCCTCACCCGAGGATATTTCTCCATTGATTTTTAGGGCGATGGAAGAGAGAGGCAAAGACAGAGGAACATGGGGGTGAGAGAAACACATGGACTGGCTGCCTCCTGCAGGAGCCCTGACCAGGGCCGGGCTGGGGAGGAGCCGGAAACCAAAAACCGAGCTACCTGCCCTTGACCAGAATCAAACCCAGGACCCTTTGGTCCACAGACCAAAGCTCTATCCCCTGCGCCAAACCGGCTAGGGCTGTCTTCACTGTTTCACTTTCCTCTCTGCCTCCCTCCCTCCCTTACCTCTGGTCAATCTCTTTCTGTAGTTCACGATTACGCTCCTCCAGCTGCTGCTGAAGCCGCTTTCTCTGCTGCTCCGGGGGCAAGTGGCTAAAGTCCTCAGTCACCACGGTCTGCAGGTAGAAGGAGAGCTGACTTGGGATTGTGGAGCGTAACTTCCAGGCCCTAGGACACTCATGAGACACACCAAGTCCACCTTCCGCCCCACCCAAGGTTCCTGGGGGCAAGGCCATGCACTGAGCAAAGCAGTCCGAGTCACGCAATGGGAGGAGTGGGTCCAGCCTGCAGCAGGAAGCAGCCCAGGGTCCCGCCTCCCGGCCGCTGGGCAGGCTGGGGGCGCCCTCCTCCTCCCCTGGAGGCCTCACTTACCCCACGGCTGCCTCGAAGGCTGCGGAAGGATGCTAGCCGCGGTTTGACCGACTTACTGATTTCACTCAGTATGGCCAAGGGGTCGAGGCCGGAGCGGGGGGATGAGGGTCCATTAGGCAATGCCGAGGGCAGGGGGCCCCCCAGGGGGGAGAGGGTTTGGGGATGCGGCTACCGGTGGGGACCATGGAAGAGGTGTGTGGTGGGGGGTGTAGAATATAGAGAACGAATACAATGTGGACCGATGGAGGGATGCAATAAAGGGAAAAACGAAATGGAAAAGAAAAAAAAAACGGTAAGAAAACCAGAACTCAAGATGCACAATCACACACAGAAAATGCATGCAAAGAACAACACAAAAATCTGGGAGGTGGTGGGGCGGGAGGGGGAGGGCATTCGACTGTGAGCCAGAAGGCCAGACCCCTCCTTCCCCCAATGTCTCCCACAGCCCCTGCATCCCATGCCCAGTACCTAGGATGGGGCCTGAGGGCGCAGGGAAGCCCATGTGTCTGCCCCCCACCCCCAGCTTTCTGGGCTCACAGTCCACAACATGGAGGGAGGTGCACGCAGAAATCAAGGTCTCATGCAGTATGGGGCCACAGGAGTCAAGGGCAAGCTCAGAGAAGGGTCAAAGGCGTGAAATATCAGAGGGTTACAGGGGGGTTCTGCTGGGTAGGGGGACACAATTTATACATCGAAGTGGGGTATCAAGGGCTAAAGCATAAACAAGGGAGATGGCAGTTGTAGCAGCTATAAACCAGGAGTGTCCAGGTATGTGCTTGACATTGAAAACCAAAATCCCAAGAAAAAACCATTCTGAAGGTCAGGACCCAGCCCCATGGGTGGGGTGGAAAGAGACCAGGGGGAGTCCCCACGGCCAGCCTCCGAGCCCTCACCCAGCCCTAAATCCCACAAGCAGGTCTCCTCCTAGCATCCTGAGAAGCAGCAGACACCACAGCCACCCACCCTCCCTTCCTGGACCCCTGTCAGCCTCAGGGGACTCGCAGGCCAATCACCGCTTTCCCTCTAGCCTGGGCCGGCAGCCAAGAGGAAAATTCCTGCCCCGGACTCAGCGTTCCAACGGCTGGGGCTGACTCAGTGCCCCCCCACACACCACTGTCCCCACTCACTCACACCCCCTCCCCAAAAGCCCTGGCTCCCACCTTGTTCTTCTTGCCAAAGGGCCAGCGTTTGGCACGGCTCCGGCCTGGGCCTCGCAGCTCAGGCCGGCCATCGGAGGGGGTGCCCAGGCTGCTGTCCGAGTGCGTTCTGTTCATGGGCTGGCTGAAGTCTTCGAATTCCACGTCGCCCGGGCGGGCAAAGCCCGACTTGTTCAGCTCAATTAGGACCTGGGAGTCCTGCAGGGAGGACATGGGGAGGGGGCAGGGCCGTCGGACTAGGTGCCTAACCTTCAGGGTCCACCTGCCCACCCCACAACCCACTGGCGCAGGACCAGGCACGCACACTCTTGCTGTCCACAGCAGCGGCAGCCACCTTCATGCCCTCCAAACACTTGGTGATGATCGGCAGCACCTGCAGCTCAGCCTCTGACAGCAGCCCGTACCCAGTCCCCAAGTGGGTGGCCCGGCGCTCATCCATGTCCTGTAGCTTCTACAAGGACAAGGCAGGGATGCTAACGGAGGGGCCGGGGCACAGCTACGTCCAACCAAAGGTGGTCAGGGGAGAGACAACGGGCCAGGTTGGTTTCAGAGCGGACTTTAAGGACCCCTCCCCACCCCTACCCCAGCCCAGGGTGTCAAGAAAGGCTTCTCGAGGGAGATGACAATAGAGCCAGGGCTTTGAAGGAAAAGCAGACCCAGCACAGCTATTGCCAATCCCAGGATTAGGACAAAAAGAGTGGAATGTAAGGCTGAAAAGGGAGAGGGAAAATTCCAGTTGTTTCAGAGGGGTTGTTCGAGCTGGGGGCTTAGAAAAACCAACAGGATGTTCAAGACACAAGGAAGACATCCCTGGCAGAAGGAACAGCTTGAGAGAAGGCAGAGCTCACTACTACTATTTGTTTCTAAAACCCCTTTCAACTTAGGGATTAGGACATTGCAGCTGGGGTTTTGACAAATGTGTAGGAGGTGGTTAACTGGGGTGTTTTGTGTGGTTTTTTTTTGAGCGGGGCGGGGGGAAAGAGGGGGGCTTGGAGCACTCACATCAAATATCTGAGGCATCTGGGAAAAGTAGAAGTGGGCCTGGTCTCGGTTGAAACGCTGCAGTTGGGCTGCGTACTCATTTTTGCTTTCTTCTGCCATATGACTCCGAAGGTGGGCTTGTTGCTTGGCCTGAGGAACATCGAGGTGGGGGGTCAGTCACTGGCAGGTTCTGACCCCATCCCACCCCAACCTCTTAGCCTGTCCCCGGACCCCACAAGCACCTTCTCCACATCAGCCTTGGTGGCGTTGATATCCTGGTCCAGCCGCTCTGCGGTCTGGGCTGCCTTCTCAGCCTCCCGGCAGTCCCGCTCAAATTTACGCTTACTCTGTGTGGTGAACAGAACCAGAATGAAGGAGCCGCCATCCCCGATGGCAAGGGATAGTATGGGAAGCCAGGACTCCAGCAGCTGGCAGGAAGTCACCCAGCAAACGGGGGGCAACGGGCATTCTGGAAACCTTGGGGGGGAGGGGGAAGGGGAGAGGTTCTAGCCAGACAAAAGGCTCTGTAGGTCAGCAACCCTCACCCTGCTCCCTGGGACCAGAGCCACCGTCCCCACCCACAAACTCACATTCTCCAGCTGTTTGAAGCCACTTTCCAGCTGCTGCTGGGCCCGCCGTCCTTCTTGGAAGTGCTGTGGAGAGAAGAGGGACAGGCTCACCTGGGTCACGGCAGGGCCCCGAGGAAGCCCCAGCGAGGAGGCCACTCACCATCTTCCTCTCCTGCTTCATCTCTTGCGAGTATTTGGCCAGCTCAAGGCACACGTGGACGCTGAGGTTCTCAGCCACCAGCTCCCGCTGGCCCGCAAAGTCATTTACTTCCTGGAGGATCTGCACAAAGGACTGCTGCTGGCTGAACCTCAGGGGAGAGGGGGTGGGGGGCGGCGAGCCAGAGGTCAGACCCCAGGACCCACGTCCACACAAGAAAGGGGAAGATCTAAGACATTCACTCCTGAAGCAGTGACAAATTCTGGCCCACGTCCCCTACCCCTAACCCTTGCTGGAGTGAGATGCGTTTCGGAACTCGGAACATGCTGGGTTTTAGAAAGGAGATACAAGGCTTGTACCATCTTTCGTCTATCATCCCAGTGGGGTCAGGGGCAACATTCTGTAACCAAGCACTAGAAGTATTTTTGCAGACGGAAGTACTAACAGTCATACTTCAGTGGGATAAAAACCAAGCCCATAATGAACCCGATCCACATCGAGTGGGTTCAGATCAGAGGTGGCCTCTACATCAGTTACCTGAAAAACTTTTGATTTCTCGAACCTCTTGGGTTCTGAACAAGAGACCCATATGGGCTGGACAATGTTTTAACACATCCATTCAGTTAATCTTCATGTGAGCCCCCTCACAAGGTCATGGTCATTAAGCCCATTTCACAGATGAAGAAAACAGAGGCACAAAACGTAAGTCACTTGCCCAGAATCACCCACTAACTGCTGGAGCCTCCCCCATTGAATAGGTAGAGGGAAATGGAAGCAGAGAACTTGAGTCAACTGCCCAAAGCAGTTTGGCTAGAAAGCAGTGGATTTAGGATTGCAACCCTGGAACTCTGGAGCCTGTACCTATGCTATCTTTTTTTTAATTGGTGAGAGAGAGAGAGAGAGAGAGAGAGAGAGAGAGAGAGAGAGAGAGAGAGAGATCGAACCCTGCCCTTTTTGGGTCCCAGTGGCCAGGGCCTATCCTCTTAACTCTAGATGGGAACCTGGGTAACAAGTGAGGGGCCTGATTGAGTGACTCAGCTATGGGAGAGAAAGCCAGACAAAAGCCTCCTGGCTCCCCTCGCCCCCACTGCCCCCGATCTAGCCCACACCCTCTCTCCATCCTTACTTGGACTCAGGGTCATCTTTGGCAGGTCTCTTGGGCAGATATTTTTTCACCAGGTTCCTAGCGGGAGAGAGGCAGGAAGGCTGAGCCCGCAGCCCCCCAACTGCACCCTCTAGCCCCAGGGCCTGTCCACCCTAGGGTCTCACCGCAGCTGCTTCGCATACGCCTGCTCCACCTCTGTCCGCTCTTTCACGAACTTCACGTATCTGTCCAACAGGTCCAGCCCCCACTGCGTGTGCCGCTCTATCACCTCAAACTGATCCTAACGGGAGGATGGGAGGGCGGCAGGGTGGGTGGGGGGACCGGATCAAGACCCCGCAAGCCAGATACCGGGGAGCCTCAAGGCTCTGAGCTCCCTCCGGTAAGGAGTGGCTTCCCGGACCCGCCCCGGCTCGGCTCCGCTGGAGGTGCGGGGGGAGGCAGGAAACCAGCGGGAACCCCCTCCCCTTCCCGGGAAGGGCCGGGGAACAGGGGCGGGGCCCCAGCCGGACGACGACAGGGTCTCCGTCTCTGGACGGCCGAGAGGGGTGTGGATTGGGCCAGGGCCACTCCCCTTGCTCCGACTCCCCTAATCCCCCCGGATTCCGGAAAATCCGGCAGGCCCGGCGTGAGTCAGGGCTCCAGGGGCCGGGTTCCCTGCATCTCGGGGGTTAGGAGGGGCGGAATGGCCAAAGGGCAGGCGCCCCGAGGCACTCCGCTTCCCCCACGAACTCCACTGCACCTCCAAAGGGAAGGAATCCCGGCGTGGAGGAGGGGGCCATGCAGCACCTCGCTGCACCCGGGAACCCAGAGATGCCCCCGCCTCCCGAAAGAGGAGGGTCGGCGGTCCCGGCTAGAATTGGGGGGAAATTCCTGGGGCTTCCAGAGCTGCGGTTAGACGGCCCCTCCCTGTGCCTGGAACAGAGGAGGCCAAGCCTCACGGCCCCTTCCCCCACTAGAGCGTCCCTAGCCCCCAGGTGTTGACTGGAGGTGACGCAAAGGGCAGCCAGGACTTCTGAGTCCCACGTGGGGCTCCAAGTGGCCAGAGGGTCCCCTCCCCCGCACCAGGCGGACAGGCGGGCGGCGGGCAGGAACCCAGGGGCCGTAAGATAAGCCGCCCGCCCGGCCAGGGTGCTCAAAATAGGTGACCTCGCTCGGCCGACCCGGCCTAGGTCCTAGGATTTCGTCTTCCTCCGCCCTCGGAACCCGGTGCCTCAGTTTCCCTACGCCGCACCTGCAAGGTCGCCCCTGGCCCCCCGAGCTTCCTGAGACGTCCCGGGAAACTCCGAGAGAGGGCGGAGCGGGGACGACGGGGGATCGGTGGAAGGGAAAGCGTGGAGCTTCGGCTAAGGAGCCGCAGGGGCACAGGGGAGCGTCTGGACCCCAGGAAGGTAAGAGCTTGGAGTCAGGCCGACGGGACTCACCCACAGCTCGGTGCCCCAATCCATGCTGCTCCCGCCGAGGCCGCCACCGAGGCCGCCGCACCCGGTCCCGCCGCCCGCCGCCCGCCGCCCTCCGCGGGGAAACTCAGTCGAAGGCTATGCGCCCGACCCCGCCCCGCCCAGGCCCCGCCCACTCGCGGCGAGGCCCCGCCCCTCCGGCTCGGCCCCGCCCCGGCCGGCGCGGAGCTCCAGCCCAGAAACCTAAAGGAGGGGCGGGGCGGGGGGCGCGCGGCTGGAACTTGAAGGACCCCCACCCATTACCCAAACCCCCGCGCCCCTCTTGTCTTCCCCACCCATGCCTGGTCTCGGGCTGCTCTAACTTTCCTTTCTCTTCCACCGTGAGGATCGAGTCACTAAAACCCCACCCAAGAGGTCCTTCCCCACCCCTTCGCAGGGAGAACCTGAGGTCACCCAGCTCTGGCGGGCCAGCGCGGCTCCAGACGTCCATGCTCGTCCCACAAATGGTCTCGTCCCTCCCGCCACAGGAAGGACAGGAGGACTTGGACCCGGTCCAGGACGCGGTTTCGCCAAGGCCGGGTCCATTAGCGCCCCCACCGCATCCTGCCTTCCCTCCCCTACAGTGTGCGCCGGGAAACTGAGGACGGACCGTCCTTGGAGCGCCGCGCCAGGCCTTTCCTCAGCTCCCGTCCCGTTAGGGCCCGCACCTGCCCATTTTTCAGTCGCTTCCACCAGGACCTCATGAAGTTTACTGGTCTGTCCTGGGATTCCAACTCCGCCCATCCCTCCCCGTTGGGGCCTGGGGCTGGGAAGTCTTTGGGTTCCTCATAAAAGTTTGTTCACACCGTGTTAATCCCTCTGAGGCACTGGGTTGCGAAGGAAGAGGTCCCCACAGCCCCACCCTTGTCCTCTCCCGCCTTTAATGCGTTCTCTATAGCTACAGAGGTGATGAACGCTCTGCCGGGGCTGGGAGCTCCGGCCTAAGGGACTAATTAGGCTCCCAGATGACCACTACAGGTGCCGGGGCGCCCTGGAGGATAGCTTCGGGAGCTCAGAGAGGAGAGATGGCTCTGTGGGGACCTGGCCCCACCTGCTGGTGGCTTCTGAGCTAGAAATCCTCAAGTTGCAAAGTGGGCTGTGCTCCAGAGTGTGAGGGAGGCTGGGGTCTGGACACCATAGCCCAGCCTCGGATTAGGGTCTCAACTCTGGTTTCAAGCTCAGATTTATGCCAGGTTGGGACTGAAGTTGGGACGGAATCTCAGACGGGTCAGAGTTTAGCAGAGGGGTCAGCAACCCAGTTGGGGGGCGGGGCAGTCTAATACTCAATCTAGGTTCTTGTGGTCTGGCCTCATCTGGGTCAGGTCTCAGTCCTCGGATGAAGACTCAGTGTAGGTCGAGGGTCAGAAGGGCGTAGGGAAGTTGGGTTCGGGCTGAGGTCGGGGCTCAGCTGCAGAAAGGGAATTCGGCCTGGGATCGGGGTTTGGTCCATGGGGCGGGCGGGGGGGTGGTAGGATTCCAGTTGCCTCACTCTAGGATAGGAGGCTTCACCTAAGGCTGAGACTCAGCCTGGGTCATAGGTAATCTAAGGGTCAAGATAGAGCCTGGGGCCAAATTCAGGCTTCTGGGTTGACAAAAATTATTAGAACAGGATCGGCGTCCGCAGATACGCCTGTTTACTTTACCAAAAGCTTGAACTCCCGCAGGGAGCCACATCCCTCGGGTAGGAAAGTGAAAGCCTGTCCTTCGGGATCCTGGGAAAAGTAGTTCACTAAATGCCCTGAGGCGCAGTCTGTTCCCTCTGCATTCTGGGTACTGTAGTCCTGGGCCAGTTAAGAGTGGGTGGAGAAATGCCTTAAGGGTCGGATATCAGATCTATTATAATTGGTTAAGTGAAGTGTTTATCAAATCATTTCCGGGACTATTTTTCTAGTGATTGGTGAGAATAAAGGCGGGTTAAGCGTTATCGGCACTTTCATTCGGAGCTCGTGCTGTCCATTTGGTGTCGTAGGGGCGGGATTGTGAGAAGAGAGTCACTGATTGGTTGGATGGGCTGTTAACGCAGCAAGGTCGGCCCCCACCGTGCGGCGATTGGCTCATCGGTAGGCGGGCTTGGGAGCGTCGGAGGCGGTGTCAAGGGAGGTGGTGGCTCCAGAGGCGGCACTGAGCGAGAGGAGGGGCTCGCCCGCGGAAGCCACGGAATCGGTGGGGCCCGAGGCTACTTCTGCGGCTCCAGTTGGGCTGCTGTTCCGGGCGCATCCACCAGCTGGCGCTGACGTCAAGTCACACTGCGGGCGGTCTGGGCGGGCGGAGGGCGGGGTGATGGGGGGAGACGCAGCTTTGTCCCAGAGAAGCCTCTGGCTTGGAGTGGTCTCTTCCTGTTTCCCGCGCTCCTTTCGTGGATGGAGCCGCCCAGCGCCCCCGGCTTCCAGGACCTTCCAGGACCCTTCCAGGACCAGAGCGTTCTCCTCCCGGGAGCGCCCCCAGTCCTCCGGATTCAGTTGCCCGGTGGACCACGTTGGGGTGGTGCCGCCCACCAGGGCCGGGGCTTCCTCTGTCCGCACCCCCAGGCTCAGCTCTCTAAATTCCTGGGACCTCATTGCTTGGCTCCATCCAGGAGTCCCCGGTGATTCGCGCTAGAACGGGGTCCACAGGGCACTCACTGGGATCTCGGGGGCTCAGTTGAAGTCAGCGCGATTTCTGAAAGTTGTCCGGGAGCTGAGGGCCAGACACCAGAATAAATAACTGTGCTTTCAGGGCGGTACTCACCCTGCGGGGGGTGGGGGGTCCTGCCAGCTGCCCCAGCCTGTCTTCCTGGAAGCTCAGAACAGTGGCGGGAGGATCCGGAAACCGGATTGGTCTGGGGACACAACCTCGAGGGAGTCCCTCGCAGCCTGTTCTGTCCCCACTTTGGAGCTGTCCTAAACAGAGGGGTGCCAGAAGGGGGCCAGCCGAGGCCCTTGGGGGAGCCTCGGGCCACAGCCCTAGGGCTGGGTCACTGGGAAGAAGTCTGAACTGCCTTTGTCTCCTCGGTGTCCGGTAGGGGGAGAAGCGACCAGAGGTCCAGCTGAGCAGCTCCGGGTTCTCTGCCAAGGGCTCTCCGGAGGGTAACCTGAGCCTCGGGGGGCTGGCTGCGCCTTCAGGATCCCTTTGGTGAGAGGCTTTGAGGAGTGTGCTGGAGGAGGGTGAAGGGCACACGTGTCCAAGCCCACCTCTCCCCATTTCTGGATTCACATCTTCATTCTGCCTCTCACCCATGTGATCTTGAGCAAGTTAAGTCCCTTGATCTCTCCGAGTCACCAGTTCCCTCGTTGGGAAAGCATGAATAATAATACTAGTATCCCATGCACTGTGTGTTAGGAAAACCGACCTGAGGTGGGAGAGAGGGCATAGCAATGAACAAGACAGCCCCAGTTCCCACAGTCAAAAGGAAGAGCTCGCATCTATTAAATACCCACTCGGCACCAGGTGCCGTGCCAAGCAATTTCCATAGATCTGTTTCCTTGTAGCCACCTTCCAGGGATGCTGCAGAAGCATCCTGTGATGCCAGTTTTACACAGGCGTGGAGGTATGGGGCTTGCTCAGAGTCGTGGAGCCTGCGTGCAAATCCAAGTGTGCCGAATACCCCAGTGCAAGGCAGGAAACCATCCATATTTTATTGATTAAAAAAAAAATTATTTCTTGCCCTGGCCAGTGTGGCTCAATTGGTTAGAGCATCATTCCGTACACAGAAAGGAGGTGTGTTGGATTCCCCGTCAGGGCACATGCTTAGGTTATGGATTTGATCCCCAGCATGTGGGAGGCAGCTGATCCATGTTTCTCTCTCAAATTGGTATTTCTGTCTTCCTCACCCATAAAAAAACATTTTTTAAAAATGTATTTCTTTTTATGTTAACACTAGGGGCCCGGTGCACAAAAATTTGTGCACTCGGGGAGGAGGGAGTCCCTCAGCCCGGCCTGTGCCCTCTCACAGTCTGGGACCCCTCAGTGGATGTCCTATGATGGCCCCAGTCTGCCAGGCGCCTTTTGTGTGTGTGTGTGTGTGTGTGTGTGTGTGTGT